>ML791964.1:405214-440854 GCA_009831015.1 Picea engelmannii
AAATAATATGTCTAAAACCCATGTAATCATGAAAATGGTTTAATGTAAGGGTATGGGAAAGCGAAATATGGTTAAAAGTGAAGTGAAAGTGAATTGAAAGTGAAGTGAAAGGTTGGTAAAAAGATGGTACTTTGGCGACCCAAAAATTGCATGCCAGTATCAATCATATATCTGAAAGGGTCGTGCCAATGGGTGATGACCAAGTACCTACACACATAAAAAACCAATTACCCACCATGAACGATATCTGAAAGTAAATAGCATATAACAGTTATTTGAGAATTTTGAACATGAGCATGCATACCTGGGTGTGATGTGAGAAAAATTCTCCCTGGGGGTCGAGATTGGATGGTGGCCTGGAGAATGTGACAGTGTAGGTGGCGAGATCCTGATCCCATGGCTAAAGATGGATCAGAAAACGGACGCTTAGAGCTCTCGAAATTGATCCTAGAAGTTTGGCAAAGGGACTATATATAGTTGTAGGGCCCACAATGCCACCTCATTTGTACCTGTTGTCGTAGTGAGTGGATGATAGGTTTCAGAGGAGATTTGGAGATTCTAGGAGATCGAGACAGTCGATTGAGGATCACAAAGTGCCATGTTAGTGGTCATATCCTCCTACATAGTAATTAGGATTTATTTTTTGGGCAGGGCTATACGGATGGTCGTACAGGGGGATTTTGTGAGGGTGGGACCCCCAGTGCGTGGGCGATTGAATGATTTAGGTGCACAAGTGCACGACTGTAATTGGGAAAGACGCACACAGGGGCACCCGAATGGGGAAAATAGGCGCGCATTGGATGCACACATGTTCAAAGCACAGCTACGCATGCACGCACAGTTTTGTTCCTAACAGTTGTGCATGTGTGCGCAAATGTGTAAGGAACGGGCGCACTAGGATGTGCGTCTATGTATGTGACAAGGGTGCATGTGTGCGCCCCTATATCTCCAACAATTGTGCATGCATGCGCTACTGTGGGCTGAACAAGCGCACATATGTGCGCACTTGTGGGGAAAACAGCCGCGCCCTTGAGGCAAAGCTAAGGGGTGTAAAAACTTATCTTTTTTTGGAGATTTTGGTGTTTTTATGGATTGTGATGTCTGATCAAGTACTGTTTATGTGGATGCAGGTGATCAGTTGAGGATGTCAGTCCACTTGAGGGAGAGAGATTGGGTGCGTATGAGAGGGGCGGTTAGAGATGAGGAGCCTAGTGTGCGGGGGACTTTGGTAGCCTGTGGGATACTAAAGTTCTTTGAATGTTCATTGTTTTATCTGTTGAAGTTCCTGATCTCGATGTGGAGCACTGATCGACAGTGTTTCATTGTACGGGGAGAGCAGCTCACATTCTCTACGACAAAGGATGTATATTTTTTGACTGGGCTCCCTTTTCGGGGAAGTCCTCTACCTACTAAGCATGTGTTGTCGGGGGATGGATAGTTCGCAGACCTGGCACAAACATACTATACTGGGGAGGAATTTATGTCTGGCTCAGTGGTGAGGACCTGGCTTGTGAGCCCATTTTTTATATGGTGTTGTGACACCAATTGTGTACTTACAGGGGTGAGGTGGTTCACCTGCCTACGGATATTGTACATGTTGTACTATTTTTTTTAAACATTGATGGCACATCGATCAATATATATATATATATATATATATATATATATATATACATTTTTGGATCCTTGTGATGTTCACATGTGTTGATGTTTTTGTGATGTCTAATTTATATGTTGTGACAAAATTTTGATAGGTTATGTATGTGTAATGGTAACTTGATGTGATAAATGCCAATATAACACTAGGTTATCCATATTATCTGCTATTTGATTGCATTGTCTTGGGATATGTGTGAATGTGATTGAATCAAAATGTCGAGATAAAAGTCTAACTTGCAGGTATTTGCGCAAGAGGAAAGGATCATGGACACGGTACACATTGTTGAGCTGGAGGACAACGAGTTGGGAATATAGTAAGATGCTAAGGTGACGAATATGGCAGTGACTGGCCTCGGCAAGGACGCCAATGATGGTTTTGTATTTTGCTTGGTTGTTGGTTGTTGAGCACAGACATATGTCGCTAGAGTGGAGCAGTTCATGTGAGGGGGTATAGAGGTCCCAAACGGCCAAAGAGAGATTCTATGTCCAACGGCTAGCTTCGTCAACGTAACTGACGAGAACTCCTACTACTAATATGGCTAAGGTTGATAAGTAGAGGATATAGTCGTGGTCATAGTCGGGTGGGATAATCAACGGGGCGTTTGAGAGTGTCATTTTAATATTATCAAAAACAGTTTGGGCATGTTCATCCCATTGGAATGGGATGTCGTGTCATAATAGATGAAGGAAACCATGTGCACAAGTGGCATAATTGGGGACAAAGCGGCATAAAAAGTTAGCTTTGCCTTGTAAGCTTTGCAACTGGCGTAAATTCCGAGGGGGGGGAATTTCTGTGATGGGTTGGACCTTGAGGGGGTCCACTGTGATGCCGCGTTGGGAGATGATGAACCCAAGGAGGTGTCCAGCGATGATGCAGAATACACACTTGAGAGGGTTCAAGCAGATATTGTACTAAAGACAGTTGTGAAAGACAATGTGTAAGTCATCGAGATGTTGAGTGTGTTTCTTGGATAAAGCGGTGAGATCATCCAAGTAGGCGTGGATGATTTGAGCCAGATCATGAAAAATGTATGTCATGGCGCGTTGAAAAGTGGCACCAGCATTCTTGAGGCCAAAAGGTATGACATTATATGCAAAATTACCCCAAGGGATAGTGAATGTGGTTTTGTATTGATCGGCTAGGTGAATCTGAATTTGGTTATAGCAAGAGAAACAGTCCATGAAGTAAAAATCCTCGTGGCTGGCACAATCATCGATAATTTGGTCGATAAAGGGCGTTGCAAAATTGTCTTTGGGACAGGTGTGATTGAGATCACAAAAGTCCGTACAGACGCGGATAGTGCCCTACTTTTTGTTAACATGGATGGTGTTGGAGACCCATGATGTATATGATATGGGGTATATGAACCCTGCAACGCGTAATTTGTCAATATCGGATTTGATGGCTACCGCTTTGGATGGGTTTAATGGACGTTTCTTTTGTCGTGCCAGTGTGATATCAGGCCATGTGTGTATATGATGTTCAACGATAGAGGGATCAAGGATGGGAATCTCTATGTATGACAAGGATAAAATGTTGCGGTACTCTTGGAAGAGAGCTTTGTAAGCAATGATTTTGTCAGGAGAGCATGCGGCACCGATGGTGATTTCCTCTATTATTCCAGGTTTGATGGAAATATCGATTTTGATGGTGGGTGAAATGTTGGTCATGTTGCCTTCTTCAAATGCGTCGGGGGCAAGGATAGGGTTATTGAACCAATCTATATGCCTTGAGGAGAGAAAATATTTGGTTTTGATTGCATATATGGGGTTTTGTTTGGGAGGCGCAAATCCTTCCTGTGAAAGAAAGAGCGCTCTGTGATGGAGTGGGTCCCATGGGAAATCGGGGGTAGTTAATTCCTCGAGGATTTCTTTGTCGTAGTGGAACTGTCAAGAATATAAGGGATCCAGGGGAGTAACATTGGTGACTGTCACCATGTGGTTGTCTTCTGGTGGTAAAGAAGTAGGGGGAATGACGCAAGGGGGTTGTGATGGTTCACTCGACATAAACCAAATATCGAGATACTGTGGGTTGAAAATGGTATTCGGGCATAATATTTCCATGGGGAAATGAATTAGAGAATTGGGGGGATTTGGGGGAAAATCCTCCTCTAGGCGATCTATTAACCATGGAGGAGTGGGAAGTTCCTTAGGCTCAGGACAAAAGAAATAAACTAGAGAGGGAGTAGGGGGGACTACTGGCATCACCGGAGGTGGGGTGATGGGAGGATTGGGAATAAGGGCTAGTTGATGATGCCTATATTCAATAATCATGGGACACTGGTAGGTGAAATGATCTATTGTTGAAAGCTCTGGCATACTACTGCTAGTGTCTGCCAAAAGTGGGGTAGCGCAGGGAAATGGTGGGTGTAATGGCCATATTCTGAACAGATGGAAGATGCGAATTTGGTTCGCAGTCCTTTTTCGCCAGTCGTAGTACTAGGTGAACTGGGTGAAGCAACAAGCCATGTCATCGCTCAAGGGATTTGAATTAAATTGTGCAGCTCGGGAAGAGACTGGCATTTATTGGTGGGGTGTCTGTCTTTCTCGCATAGTGTGCAAGGAGGCTAAACTCATGGGGGAAGTGGAGCAATGGGCTCTTTCTTCTTCCTTCTTCCCCCAGCTATAGGAGTGGTGCTAGCGAGTGGTGGTGAGGGTGGTGTGGTTGGAGTAATGTAATGTTTCTGACTTGGCTAGTCTAGGAAACGCTACTAATGTGTGTGTAGGATCAAAGGTTTACAACATATAAATGATCATACAAATAATAAACGCGACAAAGGACTGCAAAGTTTGTATTATCATATCTCTATGGATTACAAAATGGTCGAATGTGGCTGAATAAACTGACAAGACTCGACTAGATCAACAGACAAAGGATCTTAGCCGAAATAAAAATAAGCAACTGCAGCTAAATAAAATAACAACACTTGGCTAGATCAAAAGACAAAAGGATCTTAGCTGGAATAAAAATAAGCAACTAAAAGATAATACCCAGAATACGGGAGCACTGCAGAATCAATGAATAATGATGGAATACCTAGATGATCTTCCTGGTGACTAGGGTGTGTCTTTCAACATCAAAATCAGCCAACTAGTGTCTTCCTCCTGGAATACACTGAACTATCTCTCTTGAGATGTGCCTCTTCTCCTCAATGACAAGTCATAATCTGCATAATGATGAATTAGGTCGCTGACCCTTCCTTTTTAGCTTTCCAAAACCCTAAATCATGTTGAAACCCTAATTCATTGTTGACTTCCAAAACCCTAAATCACTTTTGAAACCCTAATTCACTGTTGACTTATATTTTTAGCTCAAAATGACTTAAAAGCGCTTTTAACCCTTTTTATTTCAATGTCACTTTCCAAATATAACACTTGTGACTGGAGTGACCTCTAGTAACCCTGTTTACCCCTCTTTGGCCCTGGCTATAGTCTAACGGGGCGGTTTAGAACATTAAGCCTCCTCTCTGGAGCTCCTATTTGGAAAGGGACATTACAGTCCTCCCTTCCCAAAATTGCTTGTCCTCAAGAAATACCAGTCCAGGGTTTTGCAACACCTGCTCGCTCTCCCAAGTATCGTCCTCTACTAGAAGCCCTCTCCATCTGATCAAACACTCTCTGATGACCTTGCTCCTCAATTTCCGCTCTCGAAACTCCAAAACCTCCTCTAGAACTAACTCCAACTATCCCTCCTCATCCAACGGGGGAAGCTCCTCTTATGTGCTAATGAATTGTCCCACTACCTTTTTTAGGCAAGACACGTGGAACACGTTATGAATCTTGCTCCCCTATGGAAGCTCTAGCTCGTAAGCAACCTCGCCTACTCAGCGCATGATCTTGTAAGGACCATAAAATATGGGCTTGAGCTTCTCGGCCCCACTCTTCTTCAAAGATGATTGTCTGTAGGGTTGGAGTCTCAAGAAAACCAAATCTCCAACCTCAAAGTTCTGCTCTATCATGTGCATGTCCTCACTTATCTTCTATTGGTTTTGCGTTGTCTGCAAGTTCTCTTTCAACAACTTGAGAATCTCTTGACTCTCTATGATCCAATCCTTGGCCTTGGGAGATTTTCTCTCCCCGAAGACCAAGTCTACCAAAGTGGGAACATCATATTCATACAATGCTCAGAAGGGTGTCATACCAATGGACATGTGGAAGGTGGTGTTGTAGCAATGTTCTCCTAAATGTAACCACTTTACCAACGTTCTTTGATGTCCTCCTACATAGTTCCTGAAATACCATTCAACCCACTTGTTGACAATCTCGGTCTGCCCATCTGTCTGAGGGTGATATCTGGTGCCAGGTGTCAACTTTGTCCCCACCAACAGAAACAACTCTCTCAAAAATGTCCCTATGAACCAACTGTCCCTGTCACTGATGATGTTCTTCGACAACCATGAAGTCTGAAGACCTCCCTAAAGAAAAGCTCGGCTACCTGAACTGCATTGTACTCTGTCGATATGGCTTAGAAGTGAGAAAACTTGGTCAATCTGTCGACCATTACATAGATACAATCCTTACCGTGGACCTTCTGTAGACCTGTGATGAAGTCCATAGATATACTCTCCCATTTCTTCTCTGGAATGGGGAGTGGCTGTAGTAGCCCTGCTGGAAGAGCATGCTCTGAATTTTTTTGCTGGCAAGTCACACACTCACTGACGTGTCTCATAATGTCTTTTTTTATGCCCTTCCATGAGAGCCTCTCTCTGATCTGTCTGTAGGTTTTGAAAAACCCCTGATGGCCTGCTAGAGGTGAATCATGAACTGCGGTGAGGATCTTCTTCTTAAGCCCTGAATATGGCACCAAGTAGAATCTATCCTTGTAAAATATGACATTGTTAATGACCCTATATCGATCATCCTATATCTTCCCATCCATCACCTCACAAGCGAACTTGTTCTTGGAATATTCCACTAACAAGTGGGATTTCCAATCTGCTGAAATCTCCATCAAAGAACATGCCACAGGTCTCCTCGATAGTGCATCGGTCACAATGTTCTTCTTCCCCTTGACATACTCTATGTAAAAGTTGAATGTCTGTACCTTCATCACCCATTTCTGTTGGCGCTCACTGAGGTCCTTCTTCTCAAGGAAATACTTCAAACTATTGTGATTGGTCTTGACCACAAATTTTTTGCCCACCAAATATTGTCTGAACTTCGTCAAGGAATGCATGATTGCCAACATTTCCTTGTCATAAATGGATTAAAACCTCTCATGTTGACTAAGATTTTGACTCTCGAATATAATGGGGTGTCCTCCCTGCATCAAAATGGCACCGATCCCTTCGTCGGATGCATCACACTCTAGTACAAATGGCAAGGTGAAGTCTGGTAGTGCCAACACTAGACAAGTGTCCATGACTTCCTTCATGTGATCAAAAGATTCTTGTGATTTCTTGGTCTATATGAAGTCCCTATGCTTGGTAATATCTATCAACAGTGCTCCAAGCTGAGAAAACCCCCAGACGAACCGCCTGTAATAGCTGCACAGCCCGAATAAGCTCCTCAATTCTGTCACATTCTTGGGCGTCGGCCAATCCAGAATGGCCCTGATCTCCTCTTGGTGCACCTGTACCCCCTATGCATTGATGATGTGGCCTAAGTAAAGAAACTCTATCATACTAAACTCGCACTTGGACTCTTTGGCATATAATGACTGTGCCTCCGTGATGCTCAATACCTCATCTAGGTGCCTTATATTCTCTTGGCATGACCAACTATAGATCAAGATTTCGTTGAAGAAAACCAAGACAAATTTCCTTAACTAATCCCTTAATATATGGTTCATGCAAGACTGGAATGTAGCAGGTGCATTGGTTAGCCCAAATGGCATAACTAGGAACTCGAAGTGTCCAAAATGACATCGAAATGTCGTCTTCTATATGTCCTGCTCTCGGATGTTGATTTGATGATATCCAAAGTGTAGATCAATTTTTGAGAAGAAAACTGCCCTATGCAGTTCATCCATCAACTCGTCAATGCATGGGATAGGGTACCGGTTCTTGATGATTTTCTTGCTCAGGGCTTGGTAATCAATGCACATCCACATGGTGCCATCCTTCTTCAGAACTAAGACAATTGAAGAAGCAAATGGGTTGTTGCTCGGTCTAATGTGTCCCATCGCCATCAATTCCTTGATTGCCTTCTCTATATCATCCTTGAACCTCCTAAGATGATGATAGGGGGGGTGATCATAGGTTTATCCCCCTCCTCCAACTCAATGGTGTGATCAAACCCCCTGTCAGGTGGTCTCCCTGGTGGAATTGCCTCAAAGACCTGCTGATGTCATCCCAATAAATTCTTGATCTCCGTATGGTATTGTTTTCGACCTTCTAAATCCTTCTGAGTAGTGATCAAGAATTTTGCAGCATATGCTACCTCCCCATGTCTAAATATCCTCTCCATCCTCTTGGTTGAAACTGTCTTGGTTGCTCCTGTCAACATACCTCTTAGAACAAACTTCTTCCCATCGTGATCTCTGAATCCCATTTCCAAGGTTTGGTATTTGGTAGTGATTTTTCCCAAGGTAATCATCCACTGAAGTCCTAACACCACATCTGTGTCTGATAGGTCAACCACATAAAATGTGTCTCTCACTATGTAGTTTCCTAACTTCATATCTAAGTTTGGAACTCTATCTAGATGCTCCACTGTGTGGCCATCTGCTACAGCAACATCAAACCCCTCAAACTCCTCTGTCTGAAGTGCCCATCTCAATACTAGTGAAGCGTCAATGAAGTTGTGGGTGGCCCCACCATCTATCAGAGCGATTTCCCGTTGCCCCTGAATAATCCCTCTGATACGGAGGGTATCATACCTAGGAACACTAGAAAGGGTCTCTATGACACCTCCCTTTGTTGGTTTCCTCCTGTTATCTTGTTCTAGAGGTTGTGGGACTATTGGAGGATGGGCTCTTGTCGGTGTCAGTGGTGTACGGGGAGGCTACTCCTCTGTTGGTGTTGAATCCTCCTCTGAACTAGTGGATCCACTGTCTTGCTCCTCCTCCTTACTGTCCACGTTGTATGCTACTACCTCAATATAATGAATTTCTCCCTTTCCCATGCACCTGTGGCCTGCGACCCAAGGATCTCTATAGTTAAACCAAAACTTCTTCCACATAAGCTCTCACTTAGTCTCATCATCCAACTTCTCCTTGCCCTTCCATTCTCTCTGGAATGGCTTCCTGTCTCGATCCCTCTGGGGCACAAATGGTTTGGAGAAAGTTTTAGTCTTTGGCACTAAGTCTGCCAGATATCGAGTATGAACGATGGAATCCTGCAAAGTGGGAGGCATGTATGCCTTCACCCATCCTCTCAAAGGATTTGTGAGTCCTGTGAATAACATGATTAGCTTGGGCTCTGATATATCTGTCACTGCCATGGCTACCCGTTGAAACTTTGCGATGAACACCTTTGCTATGCCAGTTTGTCTCAACTGGGATAGATCCCTGAAGTGTATCTCAGGATCCTTCCTGTCAAACCTGTCCTTGAGCCTATCTGTAAACTCCCTATAGGAGGTGATGCGACTATGACCCAATGTCACTAGTCCATGATACCACCACTCGTGTTCCTCACCCTCCAAGTGTAAGGTCACGAAATTGATGGCCTCTGTCTCGGTCATTTGGTTGATCCTGTAATACGTGTCTAGCTTCTGTACCCAAGCTCTGGTGGTGTATTTGGACGATCTGTCAAAAGAAGGGATGGTGAGTTTCCCAACTTTTCAGATGAAATCAAGGTTATGCCCCTATTGTTTTTGTGGTCCTCCCCTCTGCGGCTCTCTGGGGAAGTTCCTGAGTCTGAGTCCATAGTACTCGACTAAGGTCATGTCCTGATGGAAGTCATGACCCAATGTTGCATACTCCCTCCTATACTCTGCAATGTCCTCGGCATGAGTGGGTGGCCTCTGTGCTAGCGGTGGCGGTGCTGCTACCAGGGCTACCCTTTGGAAACTGGGAAACAAGGGTCTAGGAATCCTATTCGCATAGGTGTATGTGTGAGAGGGTGACTGGGGTCTACTTCCTTCTCTCGAGTTCCCCTGTGCTGCATGTGGGACTTGTGTATCTAGGGTGCCCACTCTAGCCAATCCATAAACCACCTGTGCCAAGGACTGAGACATGGTCCATTGACTAGATAACATATCGTTGATAACTTACATGAAAGTTGCCTCTAGATCTACGAGGGCCTTGCCACTGCCCTCTGGTCACTCATATATGTCTCCTAGTATCCTCTCTGCCTCGTGCTCAGCCTCACGCTCTTCCCTTCTCTTTTCTTCTCTATGTGCCTCTTCCTCTTCCTCTGGGCTAGGAGGAAAAGGGGGAAAATCATGCGTATGTCTTCTTTCCTGATGCATGTTGTAAGTGACATATTCATCACCTACATGTTCATGGACCTCTAGGTCTTTTGTTGCACTCATTGTCTTTAGTCACAGGCTGGCAGGACTAAAGCTCTGATACCACTGTAATGTTCCTGACTTGGCTAGTCTAGAAAACACTGCTAATGTGTGTGTAGGATCAAAGGTTTACATCATATAAATGATCATACAAATAATAAACGTGACAAAGGACTGCAAAGTTTGTATTATGATATCTCTGTGGATTACAAAAATGGTCGAATGCGGCTCAATAAATTGACAATACTCAACTAGATCAATAGACAAAGGATCTTGGTCGGAATACAAATAAGCAACTGCGGTTGAATAAAATAACAACACTCGGCTAGATCAAAAGACAAAAGGATCTTAGCAGGAATACAAATAAGCAACTAAAAGATAATACCCGAAATATGGGAGAACTGTGGAATCAATGAAGAATGATGGAAGACCTGGATGATCTTCCTGGTGACTAGGGTGTGTCTTTCAACACCGAAATCATCCAACTGGTGTCTTCCTCCTGGAATACACTGAACTATCTCTCCTGAGATGCGTCTCTTCTCCTCAATGACAAGTCATAATCTGCATAATGATGAATTAGGTCATTGACCCTTCCTTTATAGCTTTCCAAAACCCTAAATTATGTTGAAACCGTAATTCACTGTTGACTTCTATTTTTAGCTCAAAATGACTTAAAAGCGTTTTTAACCCTTTTTAGTTCAATGTCACTTTCTTAATATAACACCTATGCTTGGAGTGACCTCTAGTAACCCTGTTTACCCCTCTTTAGCCTTGGCTATAGTCTAATGGGGCAGTTTAGACCATTAAGCCTCCTCTCTGGAGCTCTTATTTGGAAAGGGACATTACAAGTAAGTATTGGAATCTGCATTGGGATTCCTTCAGTATGGGGAGGGAGGGATGGTTGAGGGACCATCGTAGGTGGATGTAGATACGATACTGGAATTTCCAGTACCATATTGAGAAGGGTAAGTGTTGCGGCTACCTGGAAAGATTGTACGCTCGATGGGGGGTAAAAGATGGGGATTTGAGTAATGTCTTGGGGGACTGTCTCCCAAACCGAGATGTGGCCCTAGGGGAGGGTGAAATTGGGAACAGGTGGAGCTGAAGAGTTCTTAGGGGATTCCTGAGGAAGGAGATTTACGACGAGTGGGACGTCAAATAATAAGGAAGCCTCTGTGGGAGGAAGGGTATCTCTAGTTTCTGTTCAATTGGATGAGATGACACATACTTGTGCTGAGGGATGTATGAGCGGAGGTGCTCCATGGTATGTTCGTAGAAAAGATGGGTCTTTGAAAATTGTGGGACCCATCTCAATGAGTGGGTAGGCATTGAGATTAATGTGGACAAAGGGTAGGATGTTATCGATGTTGGAGGAAGGGTTGGGCTCGTAATGTGGTACTTGGTCGATGGTGACGATCTTCCCGTTGTGGGGGAACATCATTGTGCGAAACATAGAAGAGGATACAGCCCTCATAGCGTACATGTAGCTACGTTTGAACAGGATGTTGTAATCAAGAGGAGCATCGATAACTTCAATGTCAATGAGGATAGTCTTGTCCCCGAGTTCAATGGGGACATTTTGAAAGAGCCCTTCAGGAGAGGATGGTTGTCCATCATAAGCTCTTAGAGTAATGGCGGATGGTATGAGCTTGGGGGAGCCAAGTTTCTGCCATACGGTTTTGGACATGATGCATGTGGATGCACCTTCATCAATAACGTAGCGGTGAATTGTGATGTTCTGAATTTTAACCGGTATTTGGAAAGCGACCAGAGCAGGGAGAAGGGGTTCCCAACTATCAAGATCAAAGGTGATGGGTCGAGTATCAGCAAGGTCGACTGCCCCCAAGGAAGAAATTAATGACTTCCATTGAGTAGGACAGGTTTGAAGGACTTCTAAAACTGAAATGGTAGCAGGAGATTGTGCTAAGTCATCGACCAGACTATAATTGTGTTCTGCCCTAGCCTGAGGGTTGTTGATATTCCGTTGCAATGGGATACGAGGAATACGAAGGGGTGTTTCAGTATTAGGGTGAGGAATCATCAAAGGTGGTCCAGTTGTGACTGAGGTTGCTTCCGAGGTAGTGGGAGCGAAGTTAGGGGGTGTGTTGTATTGACGACTGCACATTTGTAGGAGAACTTCTTCCTTGCTAGTGAGGAGGATAGTGTGATCTGCAGGACTGTCAGGGTTTGGATATTGTCCCATCTATGGTGGGGTAGGATGCATATTCTATTGGGTGTTCATCACCCCTTGGTGTGGAATGGGGTTTTGTAACATGACAGGGGGGGTTGTTGCACATATTGTTGTAGGGCCTGCTGGGGGGCAAGCGGTGCTGGGGGACGTGGTCCATTTCTGGATTCTTTCATTCGTTTAAAGTCAACAATTTAAGGGAAATGGTGAGTATAATGGCCATACTCACCACAAAGGGAACCAGGAAATTTTTTCCGAAGATTTTTGTTATTCTTCCCTTAGCGTTTGTTGTTATTTCCCCCTTGGGGGTTCTGATTCCCCTGATTCTCATTGCCCCCGATAGGTTGGTTCTATTGGGGTTGATTCCCTCTTGGTCTTGAATTATTATTATTTTGGTTTTTTCCTTTATTTTTGGCATTATTCGACTGATGGGTCAGATTTTCCATATTCAGTTGGTCAAAATTTTATATTGTTGAATGGGAGAGGGCTGAACAAAATTAACCCCAGCATGTGGGTGTCCTTATGGTGGAGCCATGGGTTGTGGAGGGCCAGGAAATGGAAAGTATGAATTATTTGGTGGCAATAGTCCATAGGGTACATAGGAAGGCGTAGCGCTTTCACTAGTGCTTAAGGTGTAAGCTAAGGTAGAGGGGGTACCAGAACTTGGTTGGACAACTGGGCGTATTGTGGATGTCGACGGTGGTCCACTTAAGGGTGGAGGAAGGACAACAGGGTATGGTTGTTGATAAGGGGGAGTAGGATAATAAGGAGGTCCTCCATATACCGGTGGATATTGAGGTGTTCCATACATAGGTGGTTGTGGGGGCTGTGGATTGTGGCGTGTTGTGGTACCAATCAATCCATCCACTGAGTGAGACATACCAGGTTTGTCCTGGCTGAATGGTACAGGTCTCGGGGCATTAGGTAGTACCGTATATAAGTATCATGACTGTGAATAAATGAGTTCGAACTGTTGAGCCTTGCCAATGGATTCTTCTTCAGACTAGGGGAAGGTGGCGACCACATCTTTGTCAAGGAGGGAAACAAGTGATTTTAGAAACCAATTGAGGGATTGTTTCTTGGTGGCTTCAGCTTTTCATAGACTACATCGTCGATGCCATTCATGAATGTGGTCAACGATATGTGTGGCAGAGGTTTGTTTAAACTTTGAGAGCAGTTCGAGACCATTGTCATGATGGATTGGTAGTTGAAAGGTCAAAAATGCTTTGGCCAAATATTCAAAGGTCACATGGGACCCAGATTTTTCTTCTACATACCACTTGGTTGATGGGCCAGTGAGCGTGCGTTGGAATAACCTCAATCGGACGGAGTCATCCATGATGTTGTTTGAAGAGCACCATAAGTGGAAGGTCATGATATGGTTGGTCGGTTCGTCTCCCGCTTTTCCTTCAAACTTGAGGATGTCTAAAGGTAGTTTGGTAGGCATTGTAGGCCATGTGGGGTCATGCAATATAGGATTATTGGTGAGCTTAGTCAAATATGGTATGTTGAGGAAAGCCAAGTAGGGCATCTGGGGTGGTAGTGGAGGATTAGTTCCAGCCATAGTGTGAGTGTTTTGTGTACCTACCCCTTGAGGGGGTTAGGTGGGGTTGTACTTCCTCCTTGGGGAGAAGTTTTCCCCCCACTTCTGTGTAAAGGAGAGCGAGTGGATGGTTGACCTTGGGAAGTGGACCCAAGTAAATAAGAACCAAGGAAAGCAGATCCCAAGACAGTAGCACTCACAGGGGTGTGAGAAGGTGGAGCCGATGATTTGGCAAGACTAGGAACTCTCCCTAGAATAAGAGAGAGATTTAGCAAGCATCTAGAATGACGGGGATTATGTGGGTCCCCTATGATGTCCAACTAGCAAAGTGGATGTGTGCAAATGGTGATGAGAGCAATAAATGAACAAGAGTCTTTGTTATACTTTTTGGACCTTCACAATATATCTCACAATCGCATGTAATCACAAGAGAATCATACATAAATTGATAAAGAAGCATACATGTGGGTAGGTAGATTTTTTCCGCGTGGGAGAACAAAGAAAAAAAATGCTAGTGTCCTAAAAAGACGTAACTTCCTTCCCTTAAGAATAGCACTGGACCTTCCGATAGCACTCAACAGTGGGGTTTGAAGCCACCGGAAGAGGAACTAGTGAAGGATGAAACAATCAGTTATAATGAAGGGTAGAGGGAGCGTATCCCGAAAGAGATGGCGATATTTCCCAATAGCCACACAAAATCTAATCAAGGTGCAATTGCAGCCCACAATTTCCACTGGGGTAGATGTCCTAAAATTTGGTCACTAGATACCTCGATCAAAGTGCGACATTTAGATTTTCGGCCTCAGAAATGGGTCACAGGATGGATAACGTCCAAGAGGTGGGTGCCGCAAGGGGGGATGCACAGAACAACTGGACCTCGACCTTCGACCCTTCACGGGTATTTCCACGCCTTATGGTGTTAGGCACACTTGACTTGGAGGATTTAAAGTTCCCTATTTGACAACTTCTACTATTTGAAGATGTGAGAACCAGATAACGGGGAGTTATTTTGATGCCTATCCCAGAAATCCTACCTAGACTAAAAAAAATTCTTTTGGCACCTCCTATGGAGGAAAACTTAGTGAGTTTTTAGAAAAAATTTAGATGTGGTTGTTTGAGAGATTGGGGGTGTGAACCAATCTTGTTGAATTTAAGTGGGAGTGGATAATTTCGTCAAGAAAAGGGTGGGGCGTTTTGGGATCCCTTTGGAGGAAACTTACTTCAACCTCCACGATTCTAGATGAAACTATGTGAGTGAGTAGTGACTTTCTATGTGAACAAGTGAAAGTGTGCCAAATTTTTAAGAAGTTATGTGTCACCTTGCTGCATGTGGACTTTGTATGGTCCTTACAAGTATTGATTACCTAATTTACTAAATTCCATTGGTAAAACCTTACGAAATTTTAAAGTCCCTAGAGAACTAGCATGTGGACATATGGGTCCTTACCAATCCTTTAACTCCCTAGTGTTATTTAATCTAAGAAAGCTTCAACAACTATCCTATATTGTGGACATGTGGGCATGTATGGGCCCGTTACAAAACCTTTAAAATTCCCTAGTGATGTAATCTAAGAAAGTAAATTCAAAAACTATGCTATCTTTGTAGGATGTGAGCATGTATGGGCCCTTACAAATTTAATATGTGTTTGAAAAAGAAACTAATAGGAATCTCGAGGGGGATGTTGTCCTCTCCTAAAGATTTTGTCTTTAAGGGAGATGAAATTTCCCCTCAATCGTTTTTCTGATTCTCAAGATCACTCTTTGGCGCGAGAGAAGAGCATACTCAAAGATTAACATTCAATTTCTGGTCCCAATGCAAGTGGTTATATATGTGATATAGAATGATTCCAACTTAATTTTAATCAAAGCAAGCCATCCGTGTGGCAAAATGAAAGAAAAAAGAGGATAAACATGGATTTTAACCCCCCCCTAAGTGTCTATGTTTTGACTAACCCTTCATGTGGAGAGGGAATCTAAGTGCGTTGCCTATTACAATTTGCATAGAATCAAGCTTAAGAAGGGTATGGGCCTTCAACATGTCACAAAAACCCTTAAAATGTGTGAATTTCTAGACAGATGTGTGGGTCGCAGAGTAGACAAAGGCGCATGTGGTGCCAATGCGCAAATAAAAAATGACTTGGCGTAGGTGTGCAAAATGCGTTGAGCAACACAGTGAGTTGGGCACACATTCTCTGAAGACGTGCATGTGGATTAAAAAAACCCGCGCACTTTTTGTTACACGGCCATGAAGAAAATTTCGGATGAAATTCTCTCAACTCAGCTCCGAATTTAGCTTTTTGCAAGCAGGCATGGGCCGGTTATGGTTCCTGCAAATTAAACAAACCAAAAAGAAGTGCTCAAACAACCCAAATGGGGAGGAAATTGATACCTATCCCTAGTGGAGTCGCCAATCTGTTGTATCATTTTTGTCACCTAAATGAGAAAAAGAAGGACACTTACAAGTCTAGTTGGGTTAGCTAGATAGGACAGAGATGAATGCAAGACTTAGAAACATCAACCATAAGAAATAAACAAACAACTAAGCTAATAACAATAAAAGAAACTAAACTAGAGTGCATAAGGGAAATAGAACAAAAATAAACAACATTCATGCCATCAATGGATAAGTTGTATTAGTGGGAAAACACCAAAGAGAAATGGAGACTTATGGGTCCCTTCTTCCTCCAAGGGAGGGCTCTTGAACCCCCAATGATTGATCTCTTTTTACAAATAACAAACTAGAAGGAAATGGTGAAGAAATCCAAAGTTCATTTACTCAAGAGGTGATGTGAATGGCTAAATAAGATGATGATTGTATGCTCTAATGAGGAAAGAGGATCCTCCAAGAGAATATAGGCATCATAACAGTACAAATGAATTCTTAGAAATATAGTGCACCCAAGGCCTCTTTTTATAACAAAGCTTTGAGGCATTATTCAACCAGTCTTTAGTGTGAACAAGGGGATCTTTAGGGCACCCTTAGGTCTTTGACCAACCCCCCACTTGGATTTAGCTTGGATTTGGGTGTCAAATCAACTTGGGAGATGAACCAGAAGTGGGTGGAAGGCCGACAAAAATCATAAATGCATCATTCTGAGATATGCACAGCTTTTTGCGTCCACATTCGTGCATCAGGTGCATGTGCGTTTTTCCGGCGTTTTCAACTAGCGCACATGCGCGTGCTTCCTTTGTATTCTTAGCGCATGCTAATTTTATAACCAGTTGTATAGTTTTGTGCCCTTTGGAAATGCATTTTTTGGGCCATGGATGAACTAATGGGTGTTTGGAGATGTTGGATTCCTGTAACCATTTGCGGATGAAATTCCAGTGATAAAAACATGAAAACCCTGTTCATATCATAACAGAGAAAAACCACAGTAATCGGGTTCGATCCAGACTCTTTACTACATAAGTAAGATACCCCATATATATATTTATATTCACATGGATCTCTGAAATCTCTTCCTCACGAAGTTTGCAAAGTCTGCAAGCTTCTCAAGGGGTGGAAGGATTTTCTTGATGCTCTCTCTCTCCATAAATGCATTCACCCACTAATGAAGCCTTGGGAACTGAGTGTCCAATGGTATATTCCAATTACCCATGGTTTCCCAGGCAAGGAACCAAGAGGCAAATGGAATGAAGGAAATATCCATGAACCCAAACTGTCCCCCTCCAAAATAAGGCTTAATACCTCCAGAAAGTTCATTAAGCGCTCCTACCAACAATCCCAAGTACTCCAAGATATTACGCTTAGCCTCTTCCTGGGCTTCCCCTTTGTATTTCACAATGGGAGAACCACCATTACTATAAACCTGCACAAACGAAAGCAAGTTAGTCTGCACCATTAATTAATCTCAGATGAAATGAAGAAGCAATTAGGGCTTCAAAATGAGCATGTGAATAATATGAATACTTTGTTGTCTACAAATTCTGACCCGAATCTTGCACGGGCTTGGTCAGATGCGTTGGAGGGAATAAAAGGATTGGAGTTGGCCCATGCCTCATCGATGTATTAGAGAATACTGAGAGACTCGCAGACAGGCTTGCCGTTGTGGATGAGGACTAGTATCTTCTTGTGAAGAGGGTTCATTTGCAGTAACAGTTCACCCTTATTCAAGAGATTCTCTTCTTGGTATTCATATTTGACGCCTTTCTCTTCCAATCCGATCAGAAACCTCATACCCAATGGACTTTCCCATAAGCTCAATAGTAAACTCACCAACTGATACACAAGATTTTACAACAGTATAGACTAAAGAATATGAAAGAGTAGAATAATATAAAACGTTAATTGAGCTGTTTGTTGAGCTTGTTCTGCCTTCTCCGGCCCTGCGTTGGGTATAGAATCACAAAAGCATGGAAAAGGATGGAACAGACATCAAAATGAAAAAGTGAAAATTTTGAATAGCCGCGGGAGAGAAAAAATTGAGTAATCGTGGGCCCGGAGCTTTTGAAATTTTTGAAAGGTCGCAGAAGAGATAAATTTGAATGGCAGTGGGAGAGAAAATTGTAGCAGCAGTAAAGGATGTAGTACATAACGTACATGCCCTATGTCAATCAACAGGCGGACGAGTTGCTGGGACTCAGATGGCAACGGAGCTTGGGGCAAGTAAGTGGAGTGAGTTGTTGGCAAATTGTTGCCGGATTTACTCGCCGGAGATCTGGTCGCCACCATTGATATGTTGTTGAATGATGCATGCATGGAATGCAAGGGTTGTTTTCGCAAGTTTGGACCATGCAGCAGCCCACTAATGATTGGGATGTTGCATGGTGACTTGTATACACGTAACTGGATGAAAGACCACCCCCATGTCTTTCAAATTTGAGGTTAATTGGATCTAGCTCATGTGGTTATGGGATGGAGTGTTATCCTCTCCATCTAGGTTCTATTCTCATTAATGACATGTTGAGATCATTATGAGTAAATTGTTGATCTACCATTATCCAATGAAGAATCTTGGGTGTACCATCCTCGAAATAAGGGGAAGTATCTAGGGGTTTTTCTTGAGATTTGTTACCTAGAAAAATAAATAAATAATAAAACACTTTTTTAGATCTAGGGTAATCATTAATTGGTCAAGATCATTTGAGATCATTTGGGCAAAGCCCACATTCAAATTTGGTTGGTTTCCACTATAAACCCTAGGCTAATGTCAATAGCCCACAAGCCAACACTTATTAGGAAACTTATGACTCAGCAAGGATTGAGACATCCATAGAGTGTTTAAAACCTAAAAAAACATTTGTTCCTTGAAACATATCTAAAACTAATCTAGTTTCATACCTAAAACAACCCTAAAAATTGTAGGGTTTCACTAAACAAAGAAAAATCAAGGGCCTTGCCATAAAAAGGGCACAACTCTACAAAAGGTCCTTTTAAATCCATTGAAAATTCGAAACAAATGTCAAAGGATAAGGGCGCAAGTGAAGGAAAGCTTTAAAAACCCTAGAAATTTGTTGTCCCACAAAAAGTGCTAAAAAAACCATAAATTCAAGTCTAAAACAAGCATGAAATAATGCTAGATAGAAAAGGAAGAGTCCACACTAGCTTTGATATTATTGAAATAATAAAGAGATCATGGATCTATGGTAAACATTTTCTAGTCCACTAAACACTCGGGTAAATTATTTTTTTTCTATACTATTAGATTTAAGTATAGTTTTGTTGATGGTTTTGATGTTATACATTTTTTATTTCATTTGTTATATAATCAAGGACGACATAAGTTTGAAGTATTTGTTCTTGGCAAATTCTTTTTTTTCTATACTATTAGATTTAAGTATAGCTTTGTTGATGGTTTTGATGTTAAACATTTTTTATTTCATTAGTTATATAATCAAGGACGACATAAGTTTGAAGTATTTGTTCTTCAATTAACATTGACATGGGGATTGCTAGTATTTCCCATTCCCATGTGTATTCTTCACATCACCTTTTGGTTGAAATCAGATAAAATTTTCAAATCCTCATTTTCTTTTATCCTAGAGTCTCCTACCACCATTTTGAATATATCGTAACTTAAACTTACATTGCTTGATTAGGTTTTTCATCACATGTACCAATTGTATGTGAACCAATTGAAATACATGTACGAATTGTATGTGAACCAAGTGAAATGATTTGACACAATTTTCACTCTATCCATATCGCTTTGAGTATGGTGCAAATGAAAATATTCATTGACCTTGTTTATGATCAAATGTTGACATGGGGATCGCTAGTATTTCCCATTCACATGTGTATTCTAAGATCCTTGGTGTTCGAAAAAGAATCTTTGCAAGAAGGATGGCTAGAGACCATATCGCTTTGAGTATGGTGCAAATCAAAATATTCATTGACCTTGTTTATGATCAAATGTTGACATGGGGATCGCTAGTATTTCCCATTCACGTGTGCATACTAAGATCCTTGGTGTTCGAAAAAGAATCTTTGCAAGAAGGATGGCTAGAGATTCATTGGAATCTTAATTTATAACATTGGGTAAGAATCTTTTTTTTTCAATTTTCATGGATTACTCCCCATATTAGCTATTGTAAAGAAAGGAGGATTCTTCCACAATTTTCCAAATTCTCATTTTTCTTTATCCTAGAGTCTCCTAGGATTTTGAATATGTCCCAACTTAAACTTACATTGGTCGATTGGATTTTCCATCACATGTACCAATTGTATGTTAACCAATTGAAGTGCATTAACACAAATTTAATTATTTGCATATCATTGAGTATGGTGAAAATCAAAGTATTCATTGACCTTGTTTATTACCAAATGTTGGCATTCAAGTTTTGTGGTGGAGTAGCAGCTATGGTAAAATTTGGTACAGGACTACACAAGGTTCAACAAAAGATTGGTTGACATTCAAATTTTGTGGTGGAGTAGCAACTATGGTAAAATTTGGTACGGGACTACACAAGGTTCAACAAAAGATTGGTTGTATCTACATTACATAATCTAATCCAGTTTTGTTTTTTTCCTCCTTATTAGATACAACTTAGGTGTGCCTAATGGTTAAGAATATGTGTTTCCTCCTAAGATGTCACAAGTTCAAATTCAAAGGGGGGTAGGGTATGTATACCTCCGTAGACTTTGGCACTCAAATTGATGCACAGAGGGGGTCCCTTGTCCCACAAACAAAAACAAGGGGGTCTCATACACAAATTTGGTGTATGGCTTGCCCGTGACCTTAAAATTAGATTATTATTATTATTATTATTATTATTATTATCCTATTTCTCATCAATTTTCAAGGTCAATTTCCACAATTGGTTATTTGATTTTTCTTTATTAACCATCTTGACATACCCTAAAGAAGATTGGACCTCCAAAACATTTAGTTATGGAAAAATACACATGATAACTATATACACACAACTGATAACTAAAAACTTGATCCCTAACCTTAGAAATGGGGCAACAAAATCATCAACATTTGTGCATGGATAACTGATGGATTTTTTAATCTATGAATGGATCTTTCCAGTCAATTTCACACCCTTAACACAGAAAAGAGGTGAATGAAAACCCTTAAACACAAACAAAAATAAACTTGAAACTAGCAAGAACTATATGCATACAACTGATAACTAAAAACCTAATCCCTATCCTTAAGAAAGGGACACCAAAATCATCACATTTTGTGCACGGATAACTGATATGGGATTTTTAATCTATGAACGAATCTTTCTAGCCAATTTCACACCCTTAACGACATAAAGGTGAACGAAAACCCTTAAACACAAACACAAAAACAAACTGGAAACTAACAAGATGTTTACGAATACAACTGATAACTAAAAACCCGATCCCTATCCTTAGGAATGGGGGACCTAAATGATCACCATTTGTGCACGGATAACTGATAGAATTTTAATCTATGAATGGATCTTTCCAACCAATTGCACACCCTTGACACAGCATAATCGAAAATGAAAACCCTTAAACACAAACAAAAATAAAATAAACTGGAAACTAACAAGATATATATGCGTACAACATGATCTGACAACAAAAATCATGAGAAACCATATCCAATACTTCTATTCTATGTTGTAAATAACATATATAAAGCTCTCAACAAAAAAATATACAATTATCTTTGTAAAAGAAACTGATTATAGAGGGACTAAACTGATTATAGAGGGACTAATTCACCTTCCAATTGCAGGAGTCCAAAATACACTATCCCAAGTTGAGGGCCAAAATGTAACTAGGGTACTCTCTTAATGGAAACAACAACAATACAACCAACCAACCCCGGAATATTTCAACAGCAGAATACAACAATACAACGAAAATATGGTAGAGATCACAATCCTGCCCGTGAGCCAAGGAAAGGCTATCTACCCACAAAAATATCATAGCACCTTTCTAGACAACAATAAAAAAGGAGTGAAGTTGGCATACATGCTGGTAGGCAGCCCTCCCACCAATGATATATGTTGGAGCTTGGACCACTATACAACCTCCACAAAAGCCAAGGGGGGCGAGGTTCTCCAAATAACAGAAAATGTTTAACAACTAAATGACCATTCACCAAGTCCATGATCTTTTCAAATGAGTATGTTGATTTGGTCAAATATTCCACTACTTACATCACAAAGCTACCAAGCCACATCTAAATAAATAAGATTCTTAGTATAACTTTTCATAATATTTGACCCATCCTCGTCTCATATATCCCAAAGCAATCACATTACATCTAATGGATAAGACTCTTGGCATCATATTTTGCATATCATATATTTCATTATATGTTTGTCTTTTCCCTGCATACTACATCTAATGGGTAAGATTCTTAGTAAAACTTTTGATAAGATTCTAGCCAACCCAATCTCATATATCCCATAACTTTTGGATAAGATTCTTAGAATCATATCTTGCATATCATATATTATGCAACTTCTAATAAGTGACCCTGGGTTCCTAACACTAGACCACAATATGATGAGTCTAAGCAATTCTTAGAAACAACCCTACGATGAGTCTAAGCAATTCTTAGAAACAACGCTAAAGGACTGCCACATAATATAGATTTCCTTGACTTAGACCAGAGGTCATGAGGGGTATTAATATGGAATCAGCATAAAAAAGTTCAAACTATTAATCAAGTTCAATTCTTAGAAACAACCCTACGATGAGTCTAAGCAATTCTTAGAAACAACCCTAAAGGACTGCCACATAATACAGATTTTCTTGACTTAGACCAGAGGTCATGATGCAGGAGCATCCCTCACGACAAGCAAAACCAACGTGGAAGAAGGAATCCAGCTAGAAGACGTCCAGCACAAGTTTTGAATTTTAAAATTCTCTCTTGAAGTTGACACGCCAAACTTAAATGAGATCATTTAATGAAAGCGCCTTGGTAAAATATAATCAGACCTCGAGCCATACGCTCTCGTCTGAGAAAGACAGAGGCATTTATAGTTGTAGTTGCAGGTAGGTAAAATGGAATTTCTAGATTAGATAGTTCTAGAAGGAAGAGGGAAAACCGAACATAGACACCCTCATTTGTATCATTGTAATATTAGCAACAGGGAGGGTAAGAAGATAGAGAGCATAGGAGAATAGCTGAGAGTTGTAGAAGAACACCCATCTATAGATCTTGAATTAATAGAAGAAGTTGATTCAGATTCATGGCTGTTGTGTTATTCTCTGTGTATGTGTGTTGAATGCTCTGCTTATGAATATTTCTTCCTGTTATGCACTTGTTGTTATGCCATGCGTATGATTTCATGTGTTAAGATAGAAGTCTGAGAGGAAGTAAATGAGTTACAATCGTTTCTCTAGTTGAGCAAGGATTCCTGCAAGGAGTGCAGTTGAATTCGTCCGCAAGGGAGTGCGTTGACAGAAGGCTCAGAGAGATAGCTTTTGTTTTCATTCATCGTAAAGGTGCAGTTAGGCATCGAGTCGTGCAAGAAGTGCGTAGGCTAAGGAAGGAAGTCTCAGTCGTGAAACTGAGTAGAAGCTTTGAAAGACTGTTGTTGCAAGTGTGCGCAGAGTCAAGAGAACTTCAACACTTAGACGTGATTGAAGATTTCCGCAAGGAGTGAGTGCAGAGAACCTCGTTGAGGTTGAAGTAACTTAACGAAGCTCAGGAAGGATAGGCTTCTGAATCGCTGAGGATCAGCGTAGATAAGTGTGATTTGAAGTCGAGGAGAAGCGTCGCAGGTTGGCGAAGCAGCGAAGGAATCTCGTGGAGAGATCCTTTCTTTCATTTCGTGGATTATACAAGAAGGAGCGGACAGTCGAAATCTCCTCAGGAGGTTTTGTGAAGTTCAGAGGATCGTCGGATCTTGCAGAGGTGCAAGGAGGTTACGGCGCGAAAGTCCGAAGAGTTTGAAGCTTAGGAGGGACAGAGTCGTTCATTCAGAGTCATTGGAGCCGTTGGATCTACACGTGGTATCGTGTATCGGGGACTCGGGAGTTGAAGCCCAAAGGTTGTGCAGCCAGAGTAGCGAGATCGCAAGGCGCGATAAGATCAGAGTCATTCGTCGTGGAAGACATATGTCAGGAGATTCTCTCATCTCGCAGACTCGGATATTGGAGGACCGAAAGGGAAACCCTTTAGCTTCGCGAGTGGCGAGGTGCCAAGGAGGCCGTGAGCCGTCCATCTGAGGGGACAGGTGGAAAGAGATCAAGAGATCTCGCGAACTCGGGAGTAGGGTGAATGCCCAAGTATTGGGTGTACAAAGTCGTGAGGCGCGAGGACGTGAGGTGACGAAGGAGCAATAAGATCGTAGTCGTCCATCTGAGGAGGACAGGTGGTGAGAGATTGAGAGATCTCGCTAATTCGGGAGTTCGCAGATTGAGAACCCAAATGTTGGGTAGTCCAAGTCACGAGGCCGTGAGGTGGTGAGAGAGGGACAATCGTTGGATCCAGAGTACAGGAGGACCGTTGGATCTGCGTAAGGGATCGTGTCTCGGGACCTCACAAGAAAAGGTCTGAGAACTTGGACGCAGGTGTCACGAGGTTGCGAGAAGGCGATATCCCGACACTGGAGTAGTGTGGGCCATAGTGGAGCGCGAGTGGAGTACAAGTGGCATCAAGGATTCGCAAGTTGTGAAGTGCCAAGGAGAAAACTCGTGTGGACGCTGAGTCGTGAAGTGCAGAGGAGCCGAGATTCTTGTGGACGCGTGGCAGAGTATAAGGTGGGACCGTGCAACTTGGGGACTCGTGGACTAGGAGGGTAAAAACTCGACGGTTTAACCGGCGAGGTGGTGAGGTTGCGAGGTGGAGAGAGGCGCTAACAATTAAGCCTAGCCCACAGTTGCATGTGGAAGGAGCTATACCCACATCACCAAATCGGGTATCGTAAGATTTGAAAGGAAGATTTGGATGTTTTAAACCCCGAACTCGCGAGACAATGACATTTAACTGATCTCCAGGTAGTAAAGAGGAGACCTCAGAAGATTGTTCTGGGTGCAGATTTCCTAATAGGGAGATAGAAGAACCTTCGAGTTCTTTGGGCCGAGAAGACGATGGTCCTGTGAGAGCGGACGTGCCCGTGGTGTGGAGCGCACCTGCGTCAAGTGGTATCAGAGCGTAGAAAATCTTCTTTGCTTTCTGTAGCAGAGAATAAGGAGAAATCACCATGCCGCCAAGGAGAAGAGGCAGAGAATTACCCAATCCAGAGGGAGAAAGGGAATTGTCCAGGGAAAGAGAAATGTCCAGAGAAATAGATAGGCAAGTACAGAATCCAGACATGGAGAGAGAAGTGTGAATTCTTCGTGCCAAAATGGAGGACATGGAGACGTCGCAAAGGCGCAAAGCTGATGCCGGAGATATCAGTGAATCAGAGGGTGAAGGTAATGCTGGACATGAAGAAGAAGAAATCCCAGAAGAAGATGCAGCCAATGAGCATTTAATTAAGGCTATCGCTCGGATGAGTTCGAAAATAAAGATGGACATTCTAGGTTATGAAGGGAGTCTAGATGCAGAAGAGCTGCTAGACTGGATTAGATCTCTTGACACCTACTTCGATTATGAAGATATCGAAGATGACAAGAAGGTCAGACATGCTGTCACAAGATTAAAGGGACATGCAGCATTGTGGTGGGATGAACTGCAAGCTGACAGGCGTTGCCAAGGCAAGAAAAAAATTAAGAGCTGGGACAGGATGATTGCAAAGATGAAGGAAAAATTCATTCCCAGGGACTATCAAATTTCTCTGTTTAGAAGAATGCAGAACCTGAGACAGAAGCTGATGACAGTGAAGGAGTATACAGAATAATTTTACAGGTTGAATATCAGGGTAGGTCATCGCGAAAGCAATGACGAAAAGGTGGCCAGGTATATGAATGGCCTGAGGTATGAAATTCAGGATGAACTAAATTTGGCAACCATCCGAACCATGGAGGATGCTTACCAATTGGCTCTGAAAGATGAGGAGAAGTTGAACCATAAACAAAGTCAGAAGGGCAGAGGCAGGAGTCAGCCCAAAGGCAAAGCAGTGGCCCAAGATAAATACCAGAAGCCTAAGGATGACTGGAAGAAACCTCAGACTCAGACAGAGAGGGGTGGAACCTCACAAAGAGAGCGATATGCTGAGTAAAGGGAACAACATACTGAGCGAAGAGGAGGATATGCTGATAATAATAGGTTTCCTCATACCAGAGGTAGAGGAAGAGGTGGAGTAATCACATGCTACACATGTGGAAAAGATGGGCATAAGTCAGTTGACTGTCCAAATAAAAAGAAGGATGGAGGAGAGACTCACATCTCCGAGGCATAGAGGCGAGATGTTGAGGTAGAGTACGCTGAAGGCGGAAGATCACTGGTAATACGGAAGGTCCTTTTGACGCCAGAGAAGGAAATGGAGAACTCAACGCAGAGGAACAGTCTTTTTAGGACTGCTTGCAAGACCAAAGGTTGGGCATGCAACAGTGGAAGCACCGATAATCTTGTTTCAACCGAGATGGTAGAAAAATTGGAGCTGGAGACAACTGATCATCCAAATCCATACAAAGTTTCATGGCTACAGAAGGGACATCAGGTAAATGTCACTAAACAGTGCTTAGTTGACATTAAGATAGGAGGATATAATGATCAAATTTTATGTGATGTTATTCCTATGGATGTCTGTCATTTATTGTTGGGTAGACCATGGCAATATGATAGAAATGTGATTCATTATGGGAGGAAAAACACATATACCCTGGAGAGGAATGGGAGGACTTATATGTTGTGTCCAATTGAAGATAAAGAGGTGAAGCCGGAAGTAAGAAACAGAGTTCTTCTCATGAGTGGGAAGGAACTTCTTACAGAAGTTAAGAAGAAGGAGGATCCACAATTGTTTGTGGTCAGAAAACTGAGAATTGTTCTGACTAGCACAAGAGTGGATGATTTTCCAAAAGAAGTTCAAGAACTGTTGGAAGAGTTCGTTGATATTGTAGTGGACGAACTACCTCATTCATTGCCACCAATGAGGAGTGTGAGTCATCATATAGACCTCATACCAGGAGCTAGTTTGCTGAACAAAGCCACGTACAGATTGACGCCGCAGAAGAATGAAGAGGTTAAACAACAGGTCCATGAGTTGTTGGACAAAGGCTTGGTCAGGGAAAGCTTGAGTCTGTGTGTTGTTCCAACAGTACTCAGTCCGAAGAAAGACGGAGGCTGGAGGATGTGCACTGATTCAAGGGCGATAAACAAGATAACTATCAGGTATAGATTCCCATTGCCAAGAATGGATGATCTGATGGATTGCTTAAGTGGAGCAAAAAAAAAATCAAAGATAGATTTGAAGAGTGGATATCATCATATTCGTATGAGAGAAGGTGACGAATGGAAAATAGCATTCAAGACAAACGAAGGTTTGTATGAATGGCTGGTCATGCCATTTGGTTTGACAAATGCACCAAGTACATTCATGAGGCTGATGAATGAAGTCCTGAAGGAGTTCATTGGAAAAATTTTCATCGTGTATCTGGATGACATATTGGTTTTCAGCAAGACAAAGGCTGAACATCTGAAGCATTTGGCTATTGTGATGAAGAGGTTACAGCAGGAGAAGCTGTTGATAAATATGAAGAAGTCCTCATTCATGAAGACAGAACTCGTTTATTTGGGGTTTGTTATATCTGCAAATGAGTTGAGGATGGATCCAGATAAAGTGGAGGTAATCAAGAATTGGCCATCACCGAGGAACGTATTTGAGGTAAGGAGTTTTCATGGACTGGCTAGTTTCTACCGAAAACTCATCAGAAATTTCAGTGGAATTAGTGCAGCAATGATGGACACAGTCAGGAAAAGACATAAATCTTTTCACTGGACGGAAGAGGCTGAGAAGAGTTTCAATTTGTTGAAATGAAAGATTACAAAGCAACCAATTCTAATGTTGCCAGATTTTCAGAAAACCTTTCAGGTGAAATGTGATGCAAGCGGGTTTGCCATTGGAGCGGTCTTAAGCCAGGAAGACAGGCTGATTGCATATTTCAGCGAGAAGTTGAATGAAGCAAAAGGAAAGTACTCCACATATGATAAAGAATTCTATGCCATCATACAGGCATTAAAGGAATGGAGGCACTATTTGATTCCAAAGGAATTTGTTTTATATAGTGATAACAATGCATTACAATTTGTGACTCAACAGGAAAAGTTGAATCAGAGGCATGTTAAATGGGTTGAATACATGCAAAATTTCACTTTTGTGATAAAACATATTTCTAGTACTGCTAACAAAGTTGTTGATGCTTTGAGCAGGAAATGTTTGTTGTTGCAGGAATTCAAAGTCAGGACGTTAGGCTTTGATGATCTTAAGGACATGTATGCGGATGACTCAGACTTTAAGGAAGCTTATGAAGCAGTTGAGAATCCAATTCTCAGAGATAGAAGCCAGTGGATAGAGTATGTGATCCAGGACGAATTGTTGTTCAAAGGCAATCAACTGTGTATTCCGAATTGCTCCATGAGGGAGAACTTGTTGAAGGAAAAGCACAGCGGAGGATTGGCAGGACATTTTGGCCATGATAAGACATTTGCAAAGTTGGGCGAGTCATACTTTTGGCCAGGGATGCGGTCGGAAGTCAAGAAGTTTGTTGACAGATGCAGGATTTGCTAGCATTCAAAAGGAAGGAAGTAGAATACAGGTTTTTATCAGCCATTGTCCATACCAGACAAGCCGTGGGATAAAATTAGCATGGATTTCGTGTTGGGATTGCTGAGGACACAAAGAGGTGTTGATTCAATCTTTGTGGTAGTCGACAGGTTTTCTAAGATGGCGCATTTTATCCCATGCCAGAAAACCAGCGATGCGACTCACATCGCAAATTTGTTTTTCAAAGAGATTGTTCGACTTCATGGATTGTCGAAAAGCATAGTTTCGGACAGAGACACAAAATTCATAGGGCATTTTTGGAGAACATTGTGGAGGAATCTAGGACCTAATTTGATGTTTAGTTCTGCTTATCATCCTCAGACGGATGGACAAACAGAGGTGGTCAACAAAAGCCTAGGAGATTTGTTGAGGAGCTTGGTGACAGAACACCATAGCAGCTGGGATAACATATTACCACAGACAAAGTTTGCTTACAATGATTCAGTGAACAGGAGCACAGGAAAAAGTCCATTCCAGATTGTATATGGAATGCAGCCGAGAGGATTTTCTGAATTGAGGGATTTAGAACAGACCGATACTAGCAGTGCTAGCGCAGGAGAATTAGCTGAAGCGATGAAGGAACTTCATAGCCAGGTGAAGGAGCGATTATTGAAATCAAGTCAGAAGTAAAAGCGCAGAGCAGATCAGCATCGGAGACAACTTCAGTTTGAAGTTGGTGATCTGGTTCTGGCACATTTGAGGAAGGAAAGATTCCCGAGGGGAACATACAACAAGCTGAAGATGAAGAAAATTGGGCCATGTAAGGTCCTGAAGAAATTCGAAGCAAACGCTTATGAAATTGAGTTGCCAGATGGGATCAGAATATCTCTGAAATTCAATGTCTCAGACTTATATCCATATAAGGCTGAGGAAGAAGGAGAAGAAAGTGATGAACAACCAAAGGTCCAGTGGCAGAAGCAGATGCCAGTTGTAGAGAAGCCACAAATGGAGCAGATACTAAATAAAAGAGTGGGTAAGAAAACCAGAAGGAAAGAATATTTTGAATATTTGGTCAAGTGGAAGGGTCATCCAGTTGAAGATGCCAGCTGGGAGACTGAAGCAGAGATTCTGAGACATGGACATACCATGCAGGAGCTCATGGACAGGAGCCCATGCAAATTTTCAAGCGAGGGAGTATGATGCAGGAGCATCCCTCACGACAAGCAAAACCAACGTGGAAGAAGGAAGCCAGCTGGAAGACGTCCAACACAAGTTTTGAATTTTAAAATTCTCTCTTGAAGTTGACGCGCCAAACTTAAATGAGATCATTTAATGAAAGCACCTTGGTAAAATGTAATCAGACCTCGAGCCATACACTCTCGTCTGAGAAAGACAGAGGCATTTATAGTTGTAGTTGCAGGTAGGTAAAATGGAATTTCTAGATTAGATAGATCTAGAAGGAAGAGGGAAAACCGAACATAGACACCCTCATTTGTATCATTGTAACATTAGCAACAGGGAGGGTAAGAAGATAGAGAGCATAGGAGAATAGCTGAGAGTTGTAGAAGAACACCCATGTATAGATCTTGAATTAATAGAAGAAGTTGATTCAGATTCATGGATGTTGTGTTATTCTCTGTGTATGTGTGTTGAATTCTCTGCTTATGAATATTTCTTTCTGTTATGCACTTGTTGTTATGCCGTGTGTATGATTTCATGTGTTAAGATAGAATTCTGAGAGGAATTCAATGAGTTACAATCGTTTCTCTACTTGAGCAAGGATTCCTGCAAGGAGTGCAGTTGAAGTCGTCCGCAAGGGAGTGCGTTGACAGAAGGATCAGAGAGACATCTTTTGTTTTCATTCATCGTAAAGGTGCAGTTAGGCATCGAGCCGTGCAAGAAGTGCACAGGCTAAGGAAGGAAGTCTCAGTCGTGAAACTAAGTAGAGGCTTTGAAAGACTGTTGCTGCAGGTGTGCGCAGAGTCAAGAGAACTTCAACACTTAGACGTGATTGAAGATTTCCACAAGGAGTACGTGCAGAGAACCTCGTTGAGGTTGAAGTATCTTAACGAAGCTCAGGAAGGATAGGCTTCTAAATCGTTGAGGATCAGCGTAGATAAGTGTGATTTGAAGTCGAGGAGAAGCGTCGCTTTCTTTCATTTCGTGGATTATACAAGAAGGAATGGACGGTCGAAATCTCCTCAGGAGGTTTCGCGAAGTTCCGAGGATCGTCGGATCTTGCAGAGGTGCAAGGAGGTTACGACGCGAAAGTCCGAAGAGTTTGAAGCTCAGGAGGGACAGAGTCGTTCATTCAGAGTCACTGGAGCCGTTGGATCTACACATGGTATCATGTATCGGGGACTCGGGAGTTGAAGCCCAAAGGTTGTGCAGCCAGAGCAGCGAGATCGCGAGGTTCTATAAGATCAGAGTCGTTCGTCGTGGAAGACGCGTGTCAGGAGATTCTCTCATCTCGCAGACTCGGATATTGGAGGACCGAAAAGGAAACCCTTTAGCTTCGCGAGTGGCGAGGTGCTGAGGAGGCCGTGAGCCGTCCATCTGAGGGGACAGGTGGCAAGAGATCAAGAGATCTCGCGAAATCGGGAATTCGCAGGGTGAACGCCCAAGTATTGGGTGTACAAAGTCGCGAGGACGCGAGGTGAAAAAGGAGCGAGAATATCGTAGCCATCCATCTGAGGAGGACAAGTGGCGAGAGATTGAGAGATCTCGCTAATTCGGGAGTTCACAAATTGAGAACCCAAGTGTTGGGTAGTCCAAGTCGCGAGGACGCGAGGTGGCGAGAGAGGGACAACCGTTGGATCCGGAGTACAGGAGGACTGTTGGATCTGCGCAAGGGATCGTGTCTCGGGACCTCGCAAGAAAAGGTCTGAGAACTTGGACGCGGGTGTCGCGAGGTTGCGAGAAGTCGATATCCCGACACTGGAGTAGTGTGGGCCATAGCGGAGCGCGAGTGGAGTACAGGTGGCATCAAGGATTCACAAGTCGCGAAGTGTCGAGGAGCGAACTCGTGTGGACGTCGAGTCATGAAGTGCAGAGGAGCCGAGATTCTTGTGGACACGTGGCAGAGTATAAGGTGGGACCGTGCAACTCGGGGACTCACGGACTAGGAGGGTAAAAAATCGACAGTTTAACCGGCGAGGTGGCGAGGTTGCAAGGCGGCGAGAGGTGCTAACAGTTAAGCCTAGCCCACGATTGCATGTGGAAGGAGCTAAAACCGCATCGCCAGATCGGGTATCGCAAGATTTGAAAATAAGAGTTGGAGGTTTTAAACCCTGAACTCGCGAGACAACGAGATTTTATTGATCTCCCGGTAGTAAAGAGGAGACCTCAAAAGATTGTTGTGGGTGCAGATTTCCCAATAGGGAGATAGAATAACCTTCGAGTTCTTCGGGCCGAGAAGAAGAAGGTCCTGTGAGAGCGGACGTGCCCGTGGTGTGGAGCGTGCCTGTGTCAGGTCATGAGGGGTATTAATATGGAATCAACATAAAAAAGTTCAAACTATTAATCAAGTTCACTCAAGGCCATCAGTGGCAAAGACCTAGCATCATAATTCTAACAAACAATCACTTAATATCACCTATATCTTCATAAGAGTTTCAAAATGCTATATGTAGAACAAATAAAATAAGAACACCAAATATAAATATAAATAAGACCACTGACTGTAAACAAATTCTGGCTAGAGTTATTTTAGGGAGAATGGGACATTAGACACCATAAGAAGAAACTCTCCCCATTTTACACATTGATAAACCCATGGACAATTCTCCATAATTCAAAGAATCCATATTTTTCATCATTTACTTAAAACTGTTTTAGGGAGAATGGGAGATTAAACACCATAGGAAGAAACTCTCCCCATTTTACACATTGATAAATCAATGGACAAATCCCCATAATTCAAAGAATCCATATTCTTCATCATTTACTTAAAACTGATAGGATCTGTATAGATTCATCCAACTCTTCACTACCATTGGTTAAAATCGAAATTGAATATTTCATGGGAGATTAAACACCATAGGAAGAAACTCTCCCCATTTTACACATTGATAAATCAATGGACAATTCCCCATAATTCAAAGAATCCATATTCTTCATCATTTACTTAAAACTGATAGGATCTGTATAGATTCATCCAACTCTTCATCCAACTCTTCACTACCATTGGTTAAAATCGAAATTGAATATTTCAATTAGTCAATCAGAAACATACAAACTTTATGTAGAAATAAAAAAATGAGATACTCAACATCATCACTTATTGCCATTAAACATCTAAACAACATATAAAAAATGTTAAGTCCAAATTTTTCTAGTTTCATGAGATGAAGAACCCTTAGCAGTGGCAGAAAAAATTTCTAAAGCATCACACTAGCAACCACCACGCAAAGCCAGCACGAGATGAAGAACAGAACCACCCTCAATCTTGTATTCATGGGTTGTCTTGTCAGCATTCAGCTTTTTTCCTCTATAAATAAGCTTGCATTAAGCATCAAGATAATTCATTTTTCAATCTAAAAAATACCAATCCTTAAACATAGATAATAAAAATTTTTATTGACATCATTAACATTTCAACATTCATGTTTTTTCCTCCATAGATTAAGCCTGCACAAAAGATAAGTCATTTTTCAATCTAAAAAATACCAATCCTTCAACATAGATAATAGATTTGTTTATTGACATCATTCAACATTTCAACATTCATCTGTTTTCCTCCATAGATTAAGCCCGCACAAAAGTATCTACACTGAGCATCAATATAAGATAAGTCATTTTTCAATCTAAAAAATAACAATCCATCTACATATATAAAAAAATTGCTTAGCCCAAGGGGTTAGCTTGACCAATTGTCGCCAATGTTGCTGGGTATTTGGCTAGATGCACTTGTCTACACTGACGGGGCACTTTGATAAGATAAGTCATTTTTCAATCTAAAAAATACCAATCCATCTACATATATAAAAAAAATTCTTAGTTGGGCATTTGGCTAGACACACTCTACACTGACGGAGCACTTGTCTACACTAATGTGGGGAAGCATTTGGCTAGAACTAAGGATGTCATCCACTAATGTGGGGAAGCATCCCTTGGGTTTCCATATGAGGTTTCAAATCAATAGCATTCAAATAAATTTATAATCTAGAAAGAAACACAATTTTAGTACCATAATGAAGAAATTGCTTCCGAAAATGTGGGGAAGCATTTGGCTAGAACTAAGGATGTCATCCACTAATGTGGGGAAGCATCCCTTGGGATTCCATATGAGGTTTCAAATCAATAGCATTCAAATAAATTTATAATCTAGAAAGAAACACAATTTTAGTACCATAATGAAGAAATTGCTTCCGAAAATTATAGTATCAGATGTCATCCACTAATGTGGGGAAGCATCCCTTGAGTTTCCATACAAGGTTTCAAATCATCCACTGATGTGGGGAAGCGTCCCTTGGGTTTCCATACGAGGCTTCAAATCAATAGCATGCTCTATAACTAGTATACCTAACATTTTCTGTCACAAACCTTTTGAATACAACCAATCAACAGCACAAGAAATGTATAATTCCAGATTTAATTAGCACTTTAGAATCTGGATATTCTATGATATTATTTTAAGAACAACTAAATTGTTTGACACAAACATAGGACGTATAGCTACTTCCTACAGCTAGGATAAATCTGCCTATGCAAGGCGTGATTACTAGAAAGTGTCCAAGAGGCCATCTGTAGTCTGATATTCTTAAAATTCATTTTTAAGTATAGAAAATGTAGGAAACCTTTGTCAAAAGGCATTTTAGTGTAAGGAAAATGTTAGACTTAAGAACAGGGAGAACTAGCTAAAAATATCTCTAAGTATAGCAATACAGCAAAACAGGCAAATCTCTTTGAATTTATAAAATGCATAATTACATCCAATAAAACAAAGTTTATGTTTTATGTTTTAGTTTGGGAGAATATGATAAAATTTAGAATTTAGGTAATAACTCACAAGATATATGGCAGAATCTTGTTCAGTAGCAAATTTAAAAGGACAGAAACCTGAAACGTTATGGAACTTCTGAAGAGAAATACAAGGACAGAGAATTGCATATATCTCCCATGTCTTTCTTCTACAATGACTCAAAATTGAAATATATTCCCTACCTTACGAAAACATGCAACATACCAGCTACTTAAAAACCCAAATAAGTACATAACTCTGAACAAAATCCTTGTGGCTGATGCTAATGCAACATTGATTTGAGCGGGAAAAGCTCAGTGCTGCAACATTGATTTTCAATCGTTATTGTCTAATCTCTAAGAATTTCATGTATAAAAACATATATATGATAAACTAGTAGTTGTTAAATGTCACAGTTGTCTTAGTTCTGAACAAGGATGGCACCATGAGGATGTGCATTGATTATCAAGCCTTGAACAAGAAAACCATCAAGAACTGGTACCCTATCCCACACATTGATGAGTTGATGGATGAACTGCATGGGGCAGTTTTCTTCTCAAAAATTGATCTACGCTCTGGATATCATCAGATCAACATCCGAGAGCGGGACATAGAGAAGACGAAATTTCGATGTCATTTTGGACACTTCGAGTTCCTGGTTATGCCATTTGGGATAACCAATGCACCCGCTACATTCTAGTCTTGCATGAACCATATATTTAGGGACCATTTAAGGAAATTAGTCTTGGTTTTCTTCGACGACATCTTGATCTATAGTCGTTCATGGAAAGAGCATATGAGGCACCTGGATGAGGTATTAAACATCATGGAGGCACAATCATTATATGCCAAAGAGTCCAAGTG
>ML791964.1:457479-478775 GCA_009831015.1 Picea engelmannii
CCCACTCGCACCAAACAGCCAAACAAACAAGCAAAACTAAACCTTATTTCGATACACCAGAAATCCAATTGTAAGAGAAATACCTGGATTTTCCTCTTGATATTATCAATGGTATCGCTGCTTTCAACATCAAGGGTGATTGTCTTCCCTGTGAGAGTCTTGACGAATATCTGCATCTTGGCCTGCAAATATCACTGAACCTCCACAAAACCTCTCCAAGATAAACCTCTCCAAGATAGGGGTTAGTACAGCCTGGATTGAAGGGTGGTGGGAATTGTGGAGACCAAAGCGCCGGAGACTCTCTCAAAGAGAAGTTTATTAACGATGGACTAGATACATAGAAGGGACCTTGGACCGCCATATAAAAAGATGGAAGAATATGACGTTTTGATATGCCAAGAAAGGAAGAATCTCAAACAGAAAGGCAGTTGTGAATCGGGTAAAGAAAGAGATGTTAAAGRAAAGCTATAACTAACACACCAATAACCAATGATTGTTGAAACATAAAACTAACACACCAATAACCAATGATTGTTGAAACATAAAATAGCATGAGAATACTTCAAAGGTAATACTTGATTGATGTAGCGGATGTACGTTATGTACTGCATCCTTTACTGCTGCTGCAATTTGCTGTCCAGCGGCCATTCAAATTTTGCTCTCCGCGGCCATTAAAATTTTTCAAAAGCTCCAGGCTCACTGTCATTCAAATTTTGCCATTCAAATTTTTCAAAAGCTCCATGCCCGCGCTTTTATATAGTTCTATCTATCTTTACGCATATACAGAAGAGCGGAGTTGGATATAATTTAGCAGAGTTGGATATAATTTAAGTTGGTTTATTGTATCTGTTGAGAGGCTTTATCTTCCTGCACAAGAATTGTATAGGGTTATGTGCTTTCCCAAATAGCTCTTGGAGGAAAAGGTTTGCAAAAGCAACTTGAAACTTCAAGCTCGCATCAATTGAAATTGATCACATTTATTTTCAAATATTGAGGTAAAGATCTGAGTTATGTTGATATTAGTTGTGGATATAATTGTATTACTGCAGTGGCAATAGGGGATAACGGATATAGTTTAGAATGACGTAATGGTTTCTTAGAATAATTAATTGTTTCTTAATTACTAATTAACAAGAAATAGTTCTGCATAAATGAGATATGAGCTTGAGCTTTCCTATTTTCCAATTAGGAGGATTTTAATGAGCCAAATCTCTTTCTCATTGATTTGATCATATTTTCATTTATTTGTTTTCTTTATTTTCTTGAAAACTCTAAATTTTGTGAAATAATTAGTGGTGAAAAAAAATGATGAAAACCTTGAATTCAAGTAATATAACCAATTATTATACAAACCATTATAAAAGAAACTGCCATATAACCCATATTATTGAAGATGAAAGATAACCTAAGAGAAAGAATCTCAAGTAGAAGAAACACCATAATCCCACCACTACAAGCCACCTACCATCTACTATAAACTTCAACATGTAAAGATTTATTAATGTTAATAATTAATTCTTTTATACCCATTTTATAGGCATATAAAATAGGGATATTATGTTTAATTGTGCCTTCCTTTTCATTTTAATAGATATTGGGAACTCACATGAAGAGGTTAGTAAGGCACACATCTTTGTGACCTTGCAAGCTCAACATTCCCCAATTCACCATGGATTATACAAATTTAGGAGTGGAACGAACTGATTAACAGACTGAATACAATAAACAAAGAGATACGAAGAATAACAAAAATATCCAGTGAACAATATCTTCTATTAAATAATGAAATAGGTTGAAACTACAAAACTGCAGAACTGAAACACTTGCTCGAATGGTGGTAGCTATCTCTGAGAAGAGATGTGGCTGTTACGCACATCCATCTGAGCAGAATGGATTACAATGAGGCTCCAGAGGCCTTTCTGATATTACTCATGAATTCCAAAACCCGAGACATCGAAAAACCTAATCTTAGAAGGTGAAACACCAAAAGTCATGTGGGCCATATGGGTAAGTTGGTGTAATTTTGTACCTCAACTTCCAAGGGTCATAACTTTTTCATAGGACCTATGTTTTAGGCACATGATAGCCCATTGGAACGGTCTTTCAAAGAACTACAAAATTCCACCATCAAACTTAGGCTTTATCTACAAATTGACTATGGCGAGACAAAAAAGTAATGTTTAGGGCCCCAAAATGGCCCTGGAAGTACAACAAGATGTGATGACATGAAAACATACAAAATAATCTAGTTGGAATAGGTGAGATGCCACTCGTATCCACCTAGAGGATGTGTGGGGCTTCAGACAGCCCAAGAAGTGTAGAACTCACAACTACAAAGCAGTACAGAAGAACGTGAAGAACAAAAAACGAACACAAGGAGCAAGTTGGAATAGGTGGCAGACCACCAATATCCACCTGGATCAATCCTCCCCCCTTAGGAAGCAATGGTCTCCATTGCATTGAGTTCCTCCACCAGGTGAGGAAACTTCTGCTGGATTTGGCCCCGGGTGAGCCACTTGCCTTGGTGTAGGAGTTTCCTTGCCTTGACAACCCGATAAAGTTGGATCCGTTGCTGGTGAGTGCCCTTGACCTATGTTTCCACTATCTGCTCAGTGGATTCTTGTTCCATGCAGTTAATGTTTAGCTTTGTTGGTGTCATATGTTCTATGATCTCAGAGGTGTCCAATAACGGGTGAAAATATGGTCGAAGGAGGTCCACATTAAATATTGGATGCATACCAAGGAAGGGTGGAGTGTTGAGCTCAAAATAATTACTACCCACAACCTTGGTGATAGTGTAAGGATCATAACGAAGTGGGTGAAGTTTCCGATGGGGACCAATGAGATGCTCCTTCTGCAAATGTAACCAAACTTTGTCACCAACCTGAAAATTGTGTGGTACCCTGTGTTGATCATGGCGCTGCTTGTACTTAGAATTGGATTTCTGCAAAATCTCCTTGACCTGTTGGCAAATGTGTTGAATCTGCTCAATGAATCTGGTGGCTTTTTCGAACACAGACTGATCAGGGGAAGAGTTTGTCTGTGCAGTGGCAAGAGGAAGTGCAACATCAATGGGTCCCAAGGGTTGGAATCCCAAACCCACCTGAAATGGGCTATGGTCAGTGGAACTATGGAGAGCCTTGTTGTAATTGTGTTGGACATATGGGAGACTCTCATCCCATGTACATGGATGCTTAGAATTGTACATGCGCATGATGTGCACAATCATCTGATTAACGACCTATGTTTGGCCATTGGTTTGGGGGTGGAAAGCAGTGGATTTTTTGAGCTTAGTGTCCAACAGAGACCAGAAAATCGACCTAAAGGTGTTGAGGAACCTACTGTCTCAATTGGAGATGATGGTCTGTGGTATTCCAAAGTGGACCCACACTCGTTCGAAGAAGAGATTAGCAATATATGTCGTTGTGACATTCTTCTTACAGGATGTGAGGATGGCCATCTTTGAAAACCGGTCAATGACCACAAACACACAATCATTTCCTTTCTTGGTGGACGGCAAGCGAGATATGTAATCCATTGAGATGGATTCCCAAGGCTTCTCGGGATTAGGAAGAGGGGTGTATAATCCTTTCTTCTTGATGGTTGGCTTGGCAATGGCACAGGCAGTGAAAGATCTGATATATGTGTTGACGTCTTGTCGAAGTTTTGGCCAATAAAAATGTTTTTGAAGAGCGACCATAGTTTTCTCCATGCCAAAATGTCCTGCCACCTGACTATAGTGAGCTTCCAGAATCATCTTTGCATACTCGCTTGTAGGAACACAGAGATGGACTAGGTGGCATAAGATTCCATCCTGAATGTGAAAATCAGTGATAGTTGTGCCTGTACCCAAGAGCTGATAGGTGGTGGAGAAGTTTGAATCATGTTGATAAAGTTGGGGCCACTTAGATGCTTCATGTCCATAGGAATGGAGCACAGTGGTGAGTGCATCCACAGGAGGCCAACTGAGACAGTCAGCGACACAATTGGAGATACTTGTCTTATACTTTATGTTGATATGGAACTATTGCAGGTAGGTGGACCACTTCTTGTGGCGGTCGTTCTGCAATTTCCCCTGTGTCTGTATGAACTTCAAAGGCTTGTGATCAGTGTGTATGATTGTCTCTTTCTCCAGAATGTAATGTTTCCATTGACGACATGCTTGTACAATGGAATACATTTCCTTGTCATAGGTGGGGTATTTTCGAACAGTATTGGAGAGTATCTCACTATGGTATGCCATCGGATGCCCGTGCTGAGTGAGAACTGTGCCCACAACATAGTTAGATGCATCAGCCTCAATCTCGAATGGTTGTTGCAGATTGGGAAAGGAGAGTATTGTAGTTGAGTACAAGCGATGCTTCATATCATCGAATGGTCGTTGTTGCTCCTTCCCCCACACTAACTTGGCCCTACCACCGCCCTTGGTCACCTGGCCAAGGGCCCATGCAATATGGGAGAACCCGGAATGAGAAATCATCCCAGGCACTCTGCCAGAAATAGTATAAATACAGGAGGCCAGTCTTCATTCTGGCCAGTATTCTCAGAAATGCAGAAGCAACACTTGTGCGCACTGCAGTTGGCCAATTTGTGCGCAAGTTTGGAGGAGAGTTGTTGTTGCAGCTGCTGCAACTAGAAGATTTTGGTTTTGTCTTGGACTCTCTCTTGGTTATGGTTTGGACTCTCTGATCAACTCTTGTTACTCTTGCTTGGTGCGCTATCCCAGGAAAAAGGTGTGCCACCTTTGTTTGGCTATCTAGCCTAGGGTTTTCTTTCAGAATGATTCTCTTTCAAGGTTAAGGTGCTTGGGGGTGGCTTCGTCCTATGGTTGGGTAACAATATTGCTATATTGTCTATGGTTAAACGAGCACATCCATTACTTTCTAGCACTCTAGAACTACGCCCTCTAGAACTATGACCTCTTGAACTACGCCCTCTCGAACTATGACCTGTGGAACTACGCTCTCTGGAACTTTGACCTAAAGAACTATGACCTATGGAACTACGCCCTCTAGAACTATGACCTCTGGAACTATGACCTCTGGAACTACGCCCTCTAGAACTATGACCTCTAGAACTACACCCTCTAGAACTATGATCTCTAAAACTATGACCTATGGAACTACGCCCTCTGGAACTATGACCTTTGGAACTATGACATGTGGAACTGTGACCTCTGGAACTACGCCCTCTAGAACTATGACTTCTTGAACTACGCCCTTCGGAACTATGACCTTTGGAACTTTGACCTGTGGAACTACGCCCTCCAAAACTATGTCATCTGGAACTATGACCTCTGGAACTATGCCCTCTAGAACTAACCTCTGGAACTATGACCTTTGGAACTATGACCTGTGGAACTATGACCTGTGGAACTATGACCTATGGAACTACGCCCTCTGGAACTATGACCTATGAAACTACGCCCTGTGGAACTACGCCATGTGGAACTACGACCCGTGGAACTATGACCTGTGGAACTATGCCCTCTGTAACTATGACCTCTAGAACTATGACCTCTGGAACTACACCCTCTGGAATTATGACCTTTGGAACTATGACCTGTAGAACTGTGACCTCTGGAACTACGCCCTCTGGAACCATGAACTCTTGAACTATTCTCTCTAGAACTACCTCTGGAACTATGATTTCTGGAACTACGCCCTCTGGAACTATGACCTTTGGAACTACGCCCTATGGAACTATGACCTGTGAAACTACGCTCTCTAGATATATGACTTGTGGAATGACCCCAAGAACTATGACCCATGGAACTATGACTTTTGGAACTATGACCTGTGGAACTATGGCCTCTGGAGCTATGCCCTCTACAACTATGACATGTGGAATGAGCCCAAGAACTATGACTTCTAGAACTACGCCCTCCAGAACTATGACCTCTGGAACTATGACCTCTAGAACTACACCCTTTGGAACTAAGACCTATGTAACTATGACCTATGTAACTATGACCTCTAGAACTACGCCCTCTAGAACTATGACCTCTAGAAATATGACCTCTGGAACTATGCACGTGAATGGGAAATACTTGCGATCCCCATGTCAACATTTGATCATAAACAAGGTCAATGAATATTTTGATTTGCACCATACTCAAAGAGATATGGATAGAGTGAAAATTGTGTCAAACCATTTCAATTGGTTCACATATGATTGGTACATGTATTTCAATTGGTTCACATACAATTGGTACATGTGATGAAAAACCTAGTCAAGCAATGTAAGTTTAAGTTGTGATATATTCAAAATGGTGGTAGGAGACTCTAGGATAAAAGAAAATGAGGATTTGAAAACTTTATCTGATTTCAAACAAAAGGTGATGTGAAGAATACACATGGGAATATAAATATATTTCAGAGCTCCGTGTGAATATAAATATATATATTCCTTATGTAGTAGAGAGTCTGGACAGTGTTTTCCTCTGTTATGATCTTAACAGTGTTTTCATGTCCCTTTAAATCCATAATAAAAACATCGTCTTCTTACTGTTGTTGTATTCCATATTCACTGTTTTAATTTACAAATTATTGAGCTATCTTTCATATTCGATGGAGGTTTATCTTAAAATTTATTACACAACATTTCAAAAAACATCCTAAATAATATTTCAAATAATATCATTATAAATGATACGTTAAAATGTTCTTTATTATATATTTCATAATTTTTTACTATTTTAACATCTGTCATAAATGAAATGTTTTACGGTTTATTTTAAATAAAATATTTTTATAACAACCTTCTTGATTATGTAAATAGGTGATTTCTACATCTTAATGTATTTCGTGCTTAATATGGAGTTAATAAGTGACATTTAAAAAAATATCAATAAAAAAAAATCAATTTACCCCATAAATAAAATATTTGAATGTCTAGTTTAATATCATTCATATATATATATATATATATATATATATATATTAACCTCTAGTGAGACCTAATTGGTCTAAGAGGAAATTATTCTTCATTATCCATATTGTTAACATTGGTGAGATGATGACCAACATTATCTATAGTTCTCATCCAATGATGGTAGTTCAACACATGAGGTATATTAGACATTGTTTCATACAAAGTGTTTACATTTAATGTATCAAAAGCCAATTTATCTTGAGCACTACCCCCTTGCTATGAGGTCATCACCCCAAGTCCTAATGCATTGAATGCATATATAAAGAAATGGCTTAATTGAATTATCCCGATGTAACAAATGCATAAACCTGAAAAGGGATTTGTAAGGTAAAACAATGAATATCAAAAGGCAAGATAGGGGTGGAAATAAATAGTGTTGAGGAAAGGGTAACTCAATGCATTAAGTGCTCCCTGCTAGATCATGTTGTCATTGATGCCAATGGTTTGATTGATTGATGTCAAGAGATTGATTGATTAATTGATTGATGCCAAGGATGATTGAATGATGTCAAAGGTCAAAGGTTTGATGAATACATGTCTTATCATAGTATATTGATGAAGATGTATCAATGTGTTGCTATTGTACATGATGCATATATGAAGATGGATCGATATGGTTTCATTGGTATATGATGCATTGTTGGATTGATGTTAAGATGATTCATTATTTCTTATCATGGTTGATAAGCTGCACAAATGGATGAAATCCAAAGTGGTTCCCTTATAGTGAAATCCCTCACGGGAAAACACTTTGCGGTTGAGTTATCCTTGAAGTATGGCTATGCTTCTATGTGGAATAATGAGTTGAAGATCAGTGAATTCGTTGGTGAAACCATCCTATATGGATAGTGCTTTTCATTCCATTTCTGATGGTATGTGGAATGTCACATAACTCCTCATGGTTTGAGAGTTATGGCCCCACGAAGTTGAAGGACCCTCATATGTTGGCTTGAAGCCCCAAAAGGTCAAATAAGTCAAAGAGCTTGTAGAGAAGAAATTATTATTTAAATGATAAAGTAAAGTGACAAAGTCAAGAAGGATTATTTAAATAATAAAGTAAAGTGACAAAATCAAAGAAAATTATTTAGATGATAAAGTGAGGTGACAAAGTCAAGGAGGAATATTTAAATGGAGAACTTTCTATTTATGGGAAGTGGTTAACACTAAAAATGAGGAAAATAGGTTAAGTAACCTAGAAATGGGTTAAGCAACCTAGAAGTGGGTTAAGTAACCTAGAAGATGCTTCTAAGGAAGCTACTTGAAAAGTATAAATAAGAGACAAGGGTCTCTTGTGTAATTGCATCTCTTGTGTATCTTTGGTGAGCATCTTTTGTAGATCTTTTGTGTGCATCTCTTGAGCATGTATTGAAGATCTATTTTGAGAGAGAGAGGATCTGGAGGATCTCATGAACACATCAAAGTTTTGGCAAGTCTGAGATCATGACAACAAAAGTCTCGGATAAAATTCATGGAGATTGGTGATTGAGCTGATGAAAGGCTCTTGAAGACTGGAGCAGGTTCCAGATCAACATTCTCTGGACTGAGATCTTCCATAGAAACTCTGGTATGGTTGTATTATTGTCTTGATGCATATTCTTGTTTATTATGTGGTGAATGCTTAAGGCATTCTTGGTATAACTATTATGATGTGGTTGAGTTGGTTGATGGAGTGAGCAACACTCTTATGATTTAGTACTGATATGATGGATATAGTATGTTGATTACTTATGCATGATTGAGTAGCATTCATATTGTATGGTTGAGAAGCATGAGTTAGTTGTTCGAGAGCTTGGATGTGTTGTGACTGGTTATGATTTATATTGGACAGTGAGAGACATAAGAGAATGATAAATTGGTTGCAAAGGATCCGAGTTGATCTTGAAGAGAAAACCCTAAGAGCTCAAAAGTCATACACAGGTTGTACTACAGATTGATCGCCTACATACGCGGGCTGTACTACTGGTAGGGTGCGTACATATGCGTGATGCACTATCGACATGTTGCGTACTTGTGACAGATTGATATCTGTTGAGGATTGTTGCCTCATCTCAATTGGTGTTGAGGGTGTAAGTTGAGTCTTGCATTATAGAGTTGGTGCTCTTGTTGAGTTTTACTCTATTAAGTTCCCCAAGGATTGAAGTCCGTAATAAAAATAAAATTGTACATACATCTTGTGTTCTTTGTGTTCCTTGTGGTGATGATTTGTTAATGATATATTGTTGATATATGTTGTTGATATGTGTTCACATTTAACTAGTTATAAGTGACAATAATGGGTAATGAGTTAATGGTGATTGCTAACTAATGAGCTTTGTGTAAGAGGGAAGTTTTGGGGAAAATAGCCCTACACTGTTCACCCCCCCCCCTCTCAGTGTAGTCGGTGTGTCCAACACTCCCTCTATAAATGCACTCATGGAGATGAACAACACACATGTCCTTGCATGTCAATAACATCACGACCATAAAGTAAACGCCATGGCATATCATTCACTCACACTTATGCTTTGATTGGTTTCTCAGGAAATATTTCGCTACTTGGGTACTGACACACCTAATAGGGTTCTATGATGTTCCTCTCATACTTAAACTTGGGAAGTTGCAAAAATTTATAAGCTAGTGTGAATTTTGAAGAATATACCTAATGTGAATTACTTACGTGGCTTTTTCATTAAAATGTGACTCAATTTTTATGATTATAATGACTCTTATATCCATGATGGTTGGTCTCACTTGATTCACTGAGCCCATGCTTGATAATGATGTACCAATTGACATGGTCCTTTGGAGGATGTTGGTGATGCTTCCATTTCACTTCATGGAGGACGTTGGAGCCTTGATGATGAGCATTGGACCTTGTGATGATTTGGCGTGCCTCTTGACACCCTTAGGCACTTCCTGGACCATGGACGTCGCACCTAGGAGCTAAGACATTGCACCAAGAACCTGACATGTCACTTAGAGAGAAGGGAGCCCCACCATGGATGTTGCACCCCTTTAAGGATGTTGAGGTTGAGCTTCATGATGTATCCTTTGATGATTAAAGTACACCTCTTTAGAGAGGTCATGGAGACCTTTTCCTTGATGACTTCATGATTGGGAGCATGGACAATGCACATATGATGGGATGCCACACTTGAGGATGATGTGACACTTTCTTGAGCCAACCTAACACTTGAATGATGAGTTTGAACTTTGTTAATGAGGATATGTGACCTTTATTATCAGGAGGCATGACTTTTGATGATGCTTTGCACCTTTTGAGGAGAGACATGACTTTTGGAGCCTTTGTAGTGTTGATTTTTCTATGTGAAATAATATTGTTTATTTGGTATGTTATTACAATGATGAGTGTTCCATATATAGAGAACATATGGTTACCATCCATGAAAGGATGTGTACTTTGGATAATCAATAACTATTTATTATTATCATTTACTTATTATATATATTATTTAATAATCAATAATTATATTATTAATTATTAATCTAAGAGAATGTCTTCCCGATGTTGTCCAAACATCAACACTCCCTCTCAACAAGGGAGAAATTATGCATCATGCCAAACTTGTCTCTGAAGTATACAAACTTCGCCCTAGACTCATAACACTTGTCTGTCAGTCTTGGGAGATGTCTCTCTCTCACATGAACCAAGGGGAAACTCCTTCTATGACTCTCCCTCTAATCCAAATGACTCTATCTGAGATCATGCTCACTCTGGGTCCACATGTGATAGCATCTAGCATCTTGAGTCTTTTTCATTCCTTGTCAAATCACCATGACTAATAAAAATACCACACCAGGATCGTTCACTACAGGTACACTCATGTGAGTGAATGTTAGCCCAATGCTAACTAACACGTGGAAAGCACCTCAAGCACCTCGTGTCCATATTAATCCTTGTCATGATCAAGGAAGGACTACCTGGGCCCATTTACCACAAGTACACCTTTGTGATAAATGTATCCTATCTCCCTTGGTCTCTATCCCAATCTAGGAGAAGTTTCGCACGATGTTGAAACATCAACACTCCCTCTTAGCTAGGGAGGTATCTTTCCATAGTAGTACACAACTACTCTCCACTGGTACACAACCACTACTAGTAGCACACAACTACTATCCTGTGACACACAGTCATTTCCAGTGGTACACAACCACTGTAGTAGTAAAATTTTTGTCACACATGACACTCCCATGTGGACTTCTAGAGGCTACTCCCTCTAGAAACACTAGGGTCAACTCCCCATAGTGTGTGACGTCAAGGTCAACTTCCTTGACATGTCCTCATGTTCTCTCCACAAGGGACGTTGGGATATAATCCCAAACCCACTTATCCCTTCTATAATAAGTGTCCTCACAGATCAACTCAACTCTGTCACAGAGGAGTATGATCTGGAGAATGTATGTCACACATGGCACTCCCATGTGGACTTCTAGATGTTACTCCCTCTAGAAACACTAGGGTCAACTCCCCATAGTGTGTGACATCATGGTCAAATTCCTTGACATGTCCTCATGTTCTCTCCACAAGGGATGTTGGGATATAAGACCAAACCCACTTATCTCTTCTCAAATAAGTGTCTCACTTATCCCTTCTCGGATAAGTGTCCTCACAAATCAACTCAACTCAATCACGGAGGAGTATGATTTAGAGAATGTCTTATGAAACTGCAAACATAAACACTCCTTCTTAGTGAGGGAGGCATTCTATGCCATGCCAAGTCTATCATGAAAGTACGCAAACTTCGTCCTAGTTTGGTAAGAACATCAACAACCTGTTCATTTGTAGGAAGGTACTACACCAATAATGACTTCTTTTGCACCATGTCTCAGATGTAATCGTACTTGATCTCATTGTGTTTAGATTTGCAATGAAACATTGGATTCTCTGAGGTATTTACACAACTATGGTTATCACAATGAATAACCGTGGAATCCAACACATGTCCAAATAAATATGCAAGGAGCTTGCGAAGCCACACTACTTCGCCGACCTGCACACTCAATGCAATGTACTATATTTTTGTGGTGCTCAAAGCCACATAAGTCTATTTCCTGTTACACCAGGAAACCATGGTATATCCCTAAGTGAAGCAACACCCAGAGGTTCTCTTCCTATCCGCTACGCTCCCTGCCCAATGAGATTCAATATATCCCCGCAATCTCATGTCAATACTAGAAGTATATCTCAGACCATTTTCAACTATGCCTCGTAGGTATCTCAGCACATGGTTCACAATAATCTAGTATGTTTGTCTCAACTAAATCATAAATTGGCTAAGTGCACTAACTACATAGAAAATATTTGGTATGGTGTTAACCAGATACATCAATGATCCAATCAGTTGTCTATATAGGGTCATATCGATCTCGTCGGAATCATAATAAGACACACATAGTTTCTTCAGATTCGTCACCATTGGTGTAGCCATGCGCTTGAAGTTCAACATCCCAAAATTCTTCAATATCTCAACTGTATACTTCCTCTGACTCAGGAATATCTCATCATTTCTCTACCACACTTCTAGTCCCAAGAAGTAGTGCATCGTACCAAGGTCCTTCATCTCAAACTCAGAGGCCAACTCATACTTGCATTCAAAAATAAGGCTCTTTGTACCGGTGAGGAATAAATTATCAACGTAGAGGACCAAAATCAGGGACTTACCATTAACAATATTGTAGTACAAGTTGGGATCAAAAAAACTTTTGTTGAAGCCCAAACTCATCAGGTATCCATCAATCCTCGCATATCAATATCGAGGTTCCTTCTTGAGTCCATACAGGGTCTTATTCAACCTGCACACATGATATTCCTTCTCATGTATCACAAAAGCATCTTGTTTCTCAATGTATACTTCTTCCTCAATCTCTCCATTGAGAAAGGTTGTCTTCACATCCATCTGATGTTGTCTTCAACTCATTATCGAGCAATAGGAGCAATAGGAGCAAGGGAAATAATCATCCAGATAGAAGTGTATCGAGCAATAGGAGCAAATGTCTCCTCATAATCTATTCCCTCCACTTGAGAGAATCCTCTAGCAACAATTCTCGTTTTTGTTCTTCTCGATGCTCTCGTTAGTTGTGTTTGATCTTATAGATCCACTTGGAAGTCACTAAAAACTTTCCTTCATTTCTTGCAAAAATATCCCACACATCATTCTTCATGATGGACTGATACTCCTCCATCATAACGTCTCTCCATACTGGATGATTAGTTTCCTCCTCATAATAGGAAGGCTCATAATCAATGATTGTTTCTCATAGCTACAACATAGAACAAATATCTATGAGGTCTCTTGCTCTCTCATAAGGTACCATGAGGAGATGCATGTCCTTCTTCCTCCTACAAAGTTTCATGAGACCATGGAGGTCTCTTTCGACCTATTGAAATATCTCCAGGAACATTAACTGGAGCTACACGATCATTGGGATCAATTGGATCAGTAGGCTCAATTGTCTCCCTCTGAACTGTTGGAGGGAGAGGGGGAGAAGGCACCATATCTCCATGTCTCTCACTATCAATATCCATGTGAGATCCTATAGATCTCCTGAAGGCTACCTCCTCCTCAAAGTTCACATATCTTCTCACCTCAATCTATCTTTGACCAAGGATGTAGATCTGGTATGTCTTAGAAGACTCAATGTACCCCACAAATGTACCATTTCCACCTGAAGGGTCTAGCTTGGTGATTTTCTCCTCTGGTACATGAATGTATACTAGACACCCAAGTATCCTGAAGTGTCCAACCTCATGCTTCACTCATGAATTGTTTCCATACTAGACATCTCGTGGTTCCCTCATGGAACACATGTCTAATACATATTGAGGTTCCCTCACAGAACCTATGTCTTCTCTAGGACATATCGAGCTTTCCTCATGGAGCCAGTGTCCCCCAAGACATATCGAGACTTCCTCATGAAACAAATGTCTTCGTTCCTTCATCTAATCATCTGAGGCACATCAGTATGAAGTCCACATTCCCCCCTACTAGTCTACACAAGACCCTCTAGGAAGAATGTCTCACGTTGCTGCCTCAAACATCTCTTTTCAACAACTCACATATTTATGGGTGCCTTGGCCTTGCTTATTGATGTAATGGAGTGTAACCAAACTCGTCCTTTAGCTTGATGTTGGAACCATTGGAGATTAAAAATTGGGCAATATTAACACATCCTTTTCTCACAATGTAATGCGAAGTTGTGTGCTCACCATACTTTACCACATAAACATCTGCACCTGTCTGTGGTAATTCTTCCACAAAATTAGCATGCCCACTGCTCATAGCGGAATGGAGTGAAGTCAACCCTTCTTCATCGTTACCATGGACTGTATGTTTTTCTTGTCTTCCCCATGTTGCGAGCTTGCGATGAGCATGTATGCTCAACAAACAACCATTGGAAACCCTACACACTTCCCAGGGAGTCAAACTCGCGAATCTCTTGAAGCCAAAAAGAAGCCATAAATCTCTCTTCTATATATGCGCATTTCAGCTTGCGTAAATGCGCATTTACGGAAGCCAAAATATGCATATACGGAAGGAAAAATGTGCATATACGAAAGAGAGCTTCCGTATATGTGCATTTACAAAAGGAAAAAATGCGCATTTACGGAAAACAAAAATGCACATTTATGGAAGCTCTCTTACATATATGTACATTTTGCCTTCCGTATATGCTCATTTACAAAAGCCAAAATGCGCATATATGGAAGTTCTCTTCTGTATATAGAGCTTATGTATATGCGCATTTATGGAAGCTAAAATGCGCATATACGGAAGATAGAATGCACATATATGGAAGATAGCTTCCGTATATACGCATTTTGGCTTCCGTAAATGCGCATATACAGAAGCCAAAATGCACATATACGAAATCTCTCTTCCGCATATGCGCATTTTGGCTTCTGTATATGCGTATTTATGGAAGGAAAAAATGCGCAGATACGGAAGCCAAAATGTGCATATATGGAAGAGAGCTTCTGTATATGTGCATTTTGGTTTCTGTATATGCACATTTACGAAAGCCAATATGCGCATATACAGAAGCTCTATATACAGAAGAGAGCTTCCATAAATGTGCATATACGGAAGACAAAATGTGCATATACAGAAGAGAGATTTCGTATATGCACGCATTTATGGAAGGAAAAAATGTGCATTTATGGAAGCCAAAATGCGCATATATGGAAGAGAGCTTCTGTATATGCACATTTTGGCTTCTATAAATCTCTCTTCTGTATATGCGCATTTTGGCTTCATAAATGCCCATTTACGGAAGCCAAAATGCGCATATACGGAAGGCAAAATGTGCATATACGGAAGAGAGCTTCTGTATATGTGCATTTACGGAAGGAAAAAATGTGCATTTATGGAAAACAAAAATGTGCATTTATGGAAGCTCTCTTTCATATATGTACATTTTGTCTTCCGTATATGTGCATTTACAGAAGCCAAAATGCGCATATACGGAAGCTCTCTTCCGTATATAGAGCTTTTGTATATGTGCATATACGGAAGATACAATGCACAAGATATCTTCCGTATATGCGCATGCACATATACAGAAGGAAAAAATGCGCATATGCGGAAGTTAAAATGCACATATACGGAAGAGAGCTTTTGTATATGTGCATTTTGGCTTCTGTATATGCACATTTACGGAAGCCAAAATGCGCATATATGGAAGAGAACTTCCATATATGCACATTATGGCTTCCGTAGATGCACATATACGGAAGACAAAATGAACATATACGAAAGAGAGATTTTGTATATGCACATTTACGGAAGGAAAAAATGCGCATTTACGGAAGCCAAAATCTCTCTTTCGTATATGCGCATTTTGGCTTCCATAAATGTACATATACGGAAGCTAAAATGCGCATTTTGGGCCAGCCAATTGCACACCCTTGACACAGCATAATCGAGAATGAAAACCCTTAAACACAAACAAAAATAAAGCCAACATGATCTGACAACAAAAATCATGAGAAACCATAGCCAATACTTCTATTCTATGTTGTAAATAACATATATAAAGCTCTCAACAAAAATTATACAATTATCTTTGTAAAAGAATCTGATTGTAGAGGGACCAATTCACCTTCCAATTGTAGTAGTTCAAAATACACCGTCCCAAGTTGAGGGCCAGAATGTGACCGGGGTACTATCTTAATGGCAACAACAACAATACATCCAACCAACCCCGAAATATTTCAGCAGCAGAATACAACAATACAACGAAAATATGGTAGAGATCACAATCCTTCCCGTGAGCCAAGGAAAGGCTATCTACCCACAAAAATATCACACCACCTTTCTAGATAGCAATAAAAAAGGAGTGAAGTTGGCATACATGTTGGTAGGCAGCCCTCCCACCTATGATATCAGTTGCAGCTTGGACCACTGTACTACCTCCACAAAAGCCCAGGGGGCGAGGTTCTCCAAATAACATAAAATGTTTAACAACTAAACGACCATTCACCAAGTCCACCATCTTTTCAAATGAGTATGTTGATTTGGTCAAATATTCCACTACTTACATCACAAAGCGACCAGGCCACATCTAAATAAATAAGATTCTTAGCATAACTTTTCATAAAATTCGACCCACTCCTGTCTCATATATCCCAAAGAAATCACATTACATCTAATGGATAAGATTCTTAGTATAACTTATTATAAGATTCTATCCAGCCCCATCTCATATATCCCAAATCAATCACATTACATCTAATGGATAAGTCTCTTACCCTGCATTTAATCTTCATTCAAAAAGTGAGATATCACATAATACAAAAATAAAATTCTTAGCATAAATTTTGATAAGATTCGACCCACTCCCGTCTTCTTAGTATAACTTTTGATAAGATTCTAGCCAGACCCATCTCTTATATCCCATAACTTTTGGATAAGATTCTTAGAATCATATCTTGCATATCATATATTTTATTTTATGTTTGTCTTTTCCCTGAATTTAATCTTCATTCAAAAAGTGAGATATTACATAATACAAATATAAATATCAATATAAACCGAATACAACGTAGGACAAAATACAGAGCTAAATAACATTTGACATAAGGGGAATAGAGTAACAAGACAAAAAATAATGATAAACTAGGAAAAAATTTAATGAAAAGCAAATGATGATATGAAATCTATGGCTTTATAAAAATCACAACCTATAACATATAACATATACCTGAATGCAATTTCCAATAAATGACCCTGGGTTCCTAACACTAGACCACAATACGATGAGTCTAAGCAATTCTTAGAAACAACCCTAAAGGACTGCCACATAATACAAATTTCCTTGACTTAGACTACAGGTCATGAGGGGTATTAATATGGAAGCAACATAAAAAAGTTCAAACTATTAATCAAATTCACTCAAGGCCATCAAAGGAAAAAATGTAAACAAATTCTGGCTGGAGTTATTTTAGGGAGAATGGGACATTAGACACCATAGCACTCTCTCCATTTTACACATTGATAAACCCATGGACAATTCCCCATAATTCAAAGAATCCATATTCTTCATCATTTACTTAAAATTGATAGGATCTGTATAGATTCATCCAACTCTTCACTACCATTGGTTAAAGTCGAAATTGAATATTTCAATTAGTCAATCAGAAACATACAAACTTGATGTAGAAACAAAAACTTGGGACACTCAATATCATCACTTATTGCCATTAAGCATATAAACAACATATAAAAAATGGTGAGTCCAAATTTTTCTAGTTTCATGAGATGAAGAACCCTTAGCGGTGGCAGAAAATATTTCTTAACCATCACACTAGAAACCACAATGCAAAGCCAGCACGAGATGAAGAACAGAACCATCCTCAATGTTGTACTCACGGGCTGTCTTGTCACCATTCATCTTTTTACCTAGATAGATAAGCCTGCACTGAGCATCAAGATAAGTCATTTTTCAATCTAAAAAATACCAATCCTTCAACGTAGATAATAAATTTGTTTATTGACATCATTATACCAATTCTTCAACATATATAATAAATTTGTTTATTGACATCATTCAACATTTCAGCATTCATCTGTTTTCCTCCATAGATTAAGCCCACACAAAATTATCTACACTAAGCATCAATATAAGATAAGTCATTTTTCAATCTAAAACATACCAAACCATCTACATATATAAAAAAATTGCTTATCCCAAGGGGTTAGATTTCTTAACCATCACACTAGCAACCACCACACAAAGCCAACACGAGATGTAGAACAGAACCACCCTCAATGTTGTACTCACGAGTTGTCTTGTCACCATTCATCTGTTTTCCTAGATAGATAAGCCTGCACTGAGCATCAAGATAAGTCATTTTTCAATCTAAAAAATACCAATCCTTCAACATAGATAATAAATTTGTTTATTGACATCATTATACCAATACTTCAACATAGATAATAAATTTGTTTATTGACATTATTCAGCATTTCAGATAAGTCATTTTTCAATCTAAAAAATACCAATCCTTCAACATAGATAATAAATTTGTTTATTGACACCATTATACCAATCCTTCAACATAGATAATAAATGTGTTTATTGACACCATTATACCAATCCTTCAACATAGATAATAAATTTGTTTATTGACATCATTCAGCATTTCGGCATTCATCTATTTTCCTCCATAGATTAAGCCCGCACAAAAGTATCTACACTAAGCATCAATATAAGATAAGTCATTTTTCAATCTAAAAAATACTAATCCATCTACATGTATAAAAAATTTGCTTAGCCCAAGGGGTTAGCTCGACCAATTGTCACCAATATTGTTGGTAATTTGGCTAGACACACTTGTTTACACGGACGGGGCACTTGTCTACAATGATGGGTTAACTAAGGATGTCATCCCTTGCTAGGCATTTGACTAGACGCACTTGTCTACACTGACAGGTTAACTAAGGACGCCATCCACTAATGTGGGGAAGCATTTGGCTAGACACACTTGTCTACACTGATGGGTTAACTAAGGATGTCATCTACTAATGTGGGGAAGCATCCCTTGCCGGCTACACTGATGAGTTAACTAAGGATGTCATCTAATAATGTGGGGAAACATCCCTTGCCAGCTACACTGACGAGTTAACTAAGGATGTCATCTACTAATGTGAGGAAGCATCCCTTGCCGGCTACACTGACGGGTTAACTAAGGATGTCATCTACTAATGTGGGGAAGCATCCATTGTCGGCTACACTGACGGGTTAACTAAGGATGTTATCCACTAATGTGGGGAAGCATCCCTTGCTGGGCATTTGGCTAGACGCACTTGTTTACACTGATAGGTTAACTAAGGATGTCATCCACTAATGTGGGGAAACATCCCTTGGATTTCCATATGAGGTTTCAAATCAATAGCATTCAAAAAAAATTATAATCTAGAAAGAAACACAATTTCATTACCATAATGAAGAAATTGCTTCTTAAAATTATAGTATCAGATATTTATAATTCACAATGCTTGCACTTCATTTTTGCATAAAGAAATCAAATCACAGCTGTAAACACACTAGAAAAAATGAATCTGCTCTCATTTTTTCTAAAACTGATCCAGTGAAATATATAGGTAATAGATATAAAGAAAAACACAGGTATCCTCAAAATGGGATATACTAGCAAGATGCACATACAACTAGCTCTATAACTAGTATACCTAACATTTCCTGTCACAAACCTTTTGAATACAATAAATCAACACCACAAGAAATGTATAATTCCAGATTTCATTAGCACTTTAGAATGTGGATAGTCTATGATATTATTTTAGGAACTAAATTGTTTGACAAAAACATAGGACGTATAGCTATTTCCTATAGCTAGGATAAATCTGCCTATGCAAGGCGTGATTACTAGAAAGTGTCCAAGAGGCCATGTGTAATCTGATATTCTTAAAATTCATTTTCAAGTATAGAAAATGTAGGAAACCTTTGTCAAAAGGCATTTTAGTGTAAGGAAAATGTTAGACCTAAGAAGAGGGAGAACTAGCTAAAAATATCTTTAAGTATAGCAATACAGCAAAACTGGCAAATCTCTTTTGAATTTATAAAATGCATAATTACATATAGATGACTTTACAAGTAAAACAAAGTTTATGTTTTATTATTGTACACTAGAGCTTCGGAAAATATGATAAAATTTAGAATTTAGGTAATAACTCACAAGATATATGGCAGAATCTTGTTCAGTAGCAAATTTAAAAGGACAGAAACCTGAAACGTTATCGAACTTCTGAAGAGAAATACAAGGACAGACAATTGCATATATCTCCCATGTCTTTCTTCTACAATGACTCAAGACATAAAATTGAAAGATATGCCCTACCTTACGAAAACATGCAACATTCCAGCTACTTAAAAACCCAAATAAGTACAGAACTCTGAACAAAATCCCACAAATGCAATGCAACATTGATTTTGGCTGATGCTAATGCAACAAAATCCCACCTATCCCTTCTCATTTATTGGGGTTTTTTTGTTGGAGAGGCATTGTATCCCATTTCATATCCAATTCCAGAAGCAGTAGCAACATAAGCAAAGGCGTAATCTATTTGAGATGAGACCCAGACCCAGCAGATACAACAAATTGATATATGGTGTCTCATGCTTGTATGGAAAAGGTAAGTGAATCCTAATCCCACTTATCCCTTCTCATTTATTGTTTTTTTTTTTTTTTATTCTAGAGGCATTGCAGCCTTCACATAATTGCATTTCCATATAATATAAATAAATAACTTTCAATCACAAATGAAAAATATGCAGTACATGAGAAATGCTTAAAGATAAAATGACGGAGCAATAAAGACAAGCATTACCACCAGCGTGTGAGTCCCTATCGAGCAATCGATCTCATCATGCTGATTTTCTTGTCGTGATAGTATATGTTACGAAGAATAAGTGATATGCAGGGAAAAATAAATGATTGTATATCCAATTTCAGAAGCAGTAGCAGCATAAGCAAAGGCGCAGTCTCTTTGAGATGAGAACCAGACCCAGAAGAAGATACAACAGATTGATATATGGTGTCCATTGGAGAGCCATGGGCCATTCTGAGTGCATATTCAGGTGTGTATACTCGCTTCAAAATTGAGAATGACTTGATTGGATTCCATGTTCTCGTTCCTCGGCAAGGGAGGGAAGTGCTATAGAAATACATGCACAAGACTTACAAGAACTTGCATGCAAATGATTTAGTGGAGGGCACTTGCATGTAAATGACCAAGTGGAAGTGGAGAGAAGGTGGGCAGTTGGCAATTAAAGCTATGTTACGAGACACAAATGGCTTTGGACGTTGCAACAAGTCAAGTCATAAACTATGGGTTATGAAATAG
>ML791964.1:495528-512949 GCA_009831015.1 Picea engelmannii
AAGTGATGCTTCATATCATCGAATGGTCATTGTTGCTCCTTCCCCCACACTAACTTGGCCCTGCCACCACCCTTGGTCACCTAGATGAGGGCCCATGCAATATGGGAGAATCCCAACACGAACCATCGGTAGAAGTTGTCTAGTCCCAAAAATCTTTGAAGCTCGATCAGTGTGGTTGGGGCTGGCCAGTCACGAATGACTTGGATCTTAGCTAGATCAACATGTACCCCATGATCATCAACAATGTATCCTAAGTATTGGACCCTTTTCATGCCAAAAGAGAATTTTTCCAAGTTGGCATAAAGCTTGCGCTGCTACAGAGTGCTCAAAACCTGTTGAATATGATGCATGTTCTCCTCCCACGTTCTGTGGCTCAATACATCATACAACAACCTCATGAAAGTGGTTGGTGCATTTGTTAAGCCAAAGGGCATGACTAGAAATTCGTAGAGACCTTCTTTAGACTTGAAGGTTGTCTTCCATACATCAGTTGGTTCGATAGGAACTTGGTGGTAGCTAGACTTTAGGTCAATCTTGTTGAAAAAAATTTCCCCCTTGAGTTGTTCAAGAAGGTCATCAATCCTGGGAATGGGGTAGAGGTTCCTGACTATGATTTTGTTTAAGGCTTTGTAATCAATGCAGAGTCGTCAAGTCCCGTCCTTCTTCTACACTAGTACAATCGGGCTTCCACAAGGGGAGGAGTTGGGCCTGATGTGCCCCTTTTGAAGAAGCTCTTGGATCTGACGACTGATTTTGTCATTCTCCATCAACGAGTGTTGATAGAATGTTCCATTAGGTAGAGGTGTGTTGGGGGTCAAATCAATTGGATGCTTCACTTGGCAGTGTGTCGGTACCCCTATAGGTGAGACAAAGATGTCTCTGTATTCTTCCATGATCCCATCCACTTTCTTCTGTTGCATAGAGAGGTGCTCTGTAGAGGCCACAGATGTGGAGGATACCTTATTCTTAATGTGAGCATGGATCACAAAGAATATGAACTTCCCGGTCTATGAAATGACCTTAGTGCATTGCATAGTAGATATTAAACAAATAGCAGTAGGCGGCGCTACCTCTGTGATCCTGTACAATTGTCTACCCAAATTAATAATAACACTGCGGGGTCTAGACTCATACACAGCATGACGCTTCCAAAAATATGGTTGTCCTAAAATAACATCACAAACTTCAAGGGGAGCAATATCACATAGTACCTCATCTTTGAAAGGATTGATGTCGTAGGGAAGACAACAYTATTGGCTAACACAAAGATCTCTTCCTTGGCGAAGAYAGTCGATGGTGTAGGGTTATGGGTGTGGTGTTGTTGACAGGTCCATTGATAATCTGCTTCCCTCCTTCAGGATTTGAATCGGAATCAGAATCGGCCTCTGACTCGGAYGCCTTTAGCTCGGCCACGAGGGACTACTTGGAGTGACATTMTGTGGTGTTGTGCCAAGGTGTTTAATAGTTCCTCTTCACATAAATGATTTTTTACAAAATAGAGGAACTGTCATAAGTAAAACAGATTATAGATCTTTCATGCATGATTATCAGAGTAAGGAATCATTAATTGATCATTTTTTCGATAATTCTCATGCATGTTCATCATGTTATGCTTCTGGTTACAATTTAAAGGAAAATGGTCAAGGTATTGATTGTGAAATCATTTATAATAATGATTTTGAGATAGAGAATTTTGAGGCAATTCACTCCCGAGTGATGGTTATGTCAGTTCCTCGTATTGTTGATTCTCATTATCAATCTATATTTCAAGATGTAGGGTATCATTTTACTGATCATACTACAATTGAACATGATCTTGAATATTCTCATAATGATTTCAAATTTCAGGAAATAAACTCCATGTCTATCTATGATTCTGATGATATCACTCAAGTTCTTATTTCCTATCATGATCTTGGACAAGTATATGCTAGTGTTGATTCTGATTGCATTATTTTAGCTACTACTTGTGGAAAGATAATTTCTTGCAAATAAATCTCAGCCATCGTGTAACATTATTGTACACAATACTAATATTTTATTATCCACTCTTTCTTTTGAACTCCTCCAATCTTTAATGGATATTCATCCTTACTTTTATGTTCTAGTAGAAATTTGGTTGGAGGGAATTTTTCAAGAGAGGATAATTTCCCTTTCCTATTTTGAAGGAGGAGGTTATTTCAGAATTAATGATTGATGTTAGGGAATTGTACTAAGAACAATTTTTATGCAAGGCACCTAATATCATTAGTTTTAACTATTTTCACCAGGAAATATTATTCATATGCCTTCTATGGAGAAAGGAGGCGTAGATAGGTTGAAACCCTAACCCTATGGACATGGATCCTTGAACAAAATTAAACACTATCCACTGTTATTTGTTTTCTTATTCCAAAGAGAGAAAACTTTACATGGCTACAATTATTACCAACTTTCCATGAATTGTTCAGAGTGAAAGTGATCCAGATTTTATGAGCAGAATGAAATGAATATAGATTATTACCAGATGATTAACAAAGAATAACATAGATACAATAAAACTGATTTTCTATTCAATAAGGAAATAAGTTGAAACTGTAAAATGCAGCAGAAAACAAGCTTGCTGGAATGGTGGCGGCTTATCTCTCAGAAGAGATGTGATGGTTGCGCTCATTCACAAGAATATGATTACAATGAGGCTCTCGAGGCCTTTTTACAATAAATAGGAGTTTCAAAAACCCTAAACATCCAAAAACACAACCCTAGGAGATGAAGTGCCAAAAGTCATGTGGGCCCCATTTGGGTAAGTCAGTACATCAACTTCCCGGGGTCGTAACTTTTGCATACGATCTTCGTTTTAGGCGTACGATAGCCCATTGGAAAGATCTATCCGAGGACTACAATAGTTTCATAAAATTTCATGATGAAATTTTGCGGCCGCACCATACCCAAAAAAACATCGTTTAGGGCCTCAAAACGGCTCCGGAAGTTCAGGACCCAAAAAACTGCTAAAAATAGTAAATTACCAAAATTGCCAGAAAGTTGTTTTGAGCCAACTGGAACAGGTGGGTGGCCATCAATATCCACCTGTATCAATCCTCCCTCCTTAGGAAGCAATGGTCTCCATTGCGTTGAGTTCCCCCATCAGATGAAGAAATTTCTGTTGAATTTGGCCCCGCATGAGGCACTTGCCTTGGTGCAAGCGCTGTCTAGCTTTGGCGACTCGATAAAGCTGGATCCTTTGTTGTCAAGTGCCCTTGATCTATGTGTCCACAATATAATCATTGGATTCCTGTTGTATGCAGTCGGGGTGGAACTCTCTTGGTGTCAACTGCTCTGCTACGTCCGAGGTGTCCTATAATTGTGGGAAATAAGGCCGAAGGAGGTCCACATTGAACATTGGGTGCAGGCTAAGGAAAGGAGGAATGTTGAGCTCAAAAGAATTATCCCCCACAACCTTGGTGATGGTGTATGACCCATAACGGAGTGGGTGAAACTTCTGATGGGGTCCTGTAAGGCGTTCTTTCTACAAGTGCAACCAAACTTTGTCACCCACCTAAAACTTATGTGGCACCCAATGTTGATCATGGCGCTACTTGTACTTGTCCTTGGACTTCTGTAGGATATCCTGAACCTATTGGTGGATGTGTTGAATGATCTCAATGAACCAGGTGGCTTTGTCAGCCTCAGTTGGAGAAGGAGAGTAATCGGCCAAGGAGACCACAAAGGGAAGTGCAACATCTATGGGACCCAATGGTTGGAATCCCAACCCCAGGTGAAAGAGGTTTTGGTCGGTTGAGGTATGTAAGGCTCGATTGTAGCTATGTTGGACATAGGGAAGAATCTCATCCCATGTGCGAGGGTGCTTGGAATTATACATGCGCATCATATGCATGATCATTCGATTTACGACCTCGGTTTGGCCATCTATCTGGGGGTGGAAGGCCGTGGATTTGGTGAGCTTGGTGTCCAGAAATGACCAGAGGCTCAACCAGAATGTCCTGAGAAATTGACTATCCATATCTGAGACAATGGTTTGTGGGATTCCAAAATGTACCCAGACTCATTCAAAGAAGATCTTGGCAATGGCTTCTGCTGTGATGCTCTTCTTGTAAGCAACCATAATCGCCATATTAGAAAAGCGATCAAAAACCAAAAAAGCACAGTCATTTCCCTGCTTGGTGGACGGTAGGCCCAACATGTAGTCCATTGAGATGGATTCCCATGGCCTGTCAGGAGTAGGAAGAGGGGTGTACAGGCCCTATTTTTTAGTGGTCGGTTTAGCAATAGCGTAGGCAGTGCAAGACCTGATATACTTGTTGACCTCTTGTTAAAGTTTCAGCCAGTAGAAATGTTTCTGTAGCATCGCCACTATCTTTTCGACGTCGAAGTGTCCTGCCACTCGACTGTAGTGGGCTTCCCAGATCAGCTTCACTCGCTCGCTTGATGGAACACAGAAATGGCCCAGGCGACACAAAAACCCATCCTGAAGATGGAAATTATCGACAACTGCCTTTGCACCCAACATTTGGTAGGTGGGGGCAAAGTTTGGGTCTGTCTCATAGAGTTGGGGCCATCCAGAGGTCTCATGGCTGCAAGAGTCTAGCACTGTGGTTAGCGTCGCGACTAGTGGTCTACTGAGGCAATCAATGACGTGATTGGTGCTTCATGTTTTATACTTGATGTTGAGGAGGAATTGTTGCAAGTATGTGGACCACTTTTGATGGTAGTCATTCTGCAATTTTCCTTGTGTCTGTATGAACTACAGTGGCTTATGATCAGTGTGGATGATTGTCTCCTTCCCAAGAATGTAATGTCTCCACTAGCGGCACGCTTGAACAATGGATTACATTTATTTGTTGTAAGTAGGGTACTTACGAACAACATCTGATAGTATCTCGCTATGATAGGCCACGGGGTGGCCGTGATGAGTACGACACCCATGACATAGTCTAAAGCATCTGTCTTGATATCAAAGGGATGTTGCAAGTCTGGTAGAAAAAGTACTGGGGCTGAGCACAAACGTTGCTTCAAATCATCGAACGCTTATTGTTGGGATCGACCCCACACAAATTTTTTCTTACCACTATCCCTGGTTATTTGGCTGATGGCCCATGCAATATGGGAGAATTCCAACACAAACCTGTGGTAGAAATTTACAAGGCCCAAGAAGCTCTGAAGCTCAGTGAGTGTGGTTGGGGATGTCCAGTCACGGATGACTTGGATCTTGGTTGGGTCCACATGTACACCATGTTGATCAATGATGTAGCCCAGGTAATGGACCCTGTCCATGCCAAAGGAGCATTTTTCCAAGTTGGCGTATAGCTTGTGCTGCCACAGGGTGTGCAAAACCTGTTGAATATGCTACAAGTGTTCGACCCAAGTCTTTTTGTAAATGAGAATGTCATCCAGATACACCACTACAAAATTATTGGTGAATGGTCGCAGGTTATCATCCATCATCCCCAAGAAAGTGGCTGGAGAATTTGTCAAACCAAAGGGCATGACCAACCATTCAAAAAGGCCTTCCTTTGACTTGAAGGTGGTCTTCCATACATCTGTTTGTTCTGTCGGGACCTCGTGGTAGCCATACTTCAGATCAATCTTACTGAAGTATTTGCCCCCCGTGAGTTGATCAAGGAGGTCATCAGTTCGAGGAATCGGGTACTGGTTTCTGACTATGATTTTATTCAGATCTAGGTAATCAATGCAGAGTCGCAAGGTTCCATCTTCTTCTATACCAGCATGATTGGGCTCCCACAAGGTGATGAGCTAGGATGAATGTGCCCCTTGTGGAGTAGTTCTTGTATCTGTCGCTTGATCTCCTCGTTCTCTAATAGAGAGCGGGGATAGATTGGCCCATTAGGCAATGGTGCACTGGAGGTCATATCGATGGATTTTTTGACCTAGCAGTGTAGAGGTACCCCGGTAGGTGAGGAGAAGATATCTGAGTATTCTTTCATGACCTTATCTACTTGCTTCTGCTGTGTGGAGAGGTCGGTCGCAGAGACCCTAGATGTGGTTGTGATATTTCGCTCATTTGGAGAGCGAATCATGAAGAATACAAACTTCCCCGTTTGAGAGATGACCTTCCTGCATTGCTCAGCAGAGATCAAGGAAATAGCACTAGGTGGGACAGCCTCGGGTATCCTTTAAAATTTCATGTTCAAAGTAATAATAACACTACGAGGCCTAGACTCATATAAAATATGATGTTTCCATAAATAAGGTTGGCCCAAAATAACATCACAAACTTTGAGAGGAGCAACATCACACAATACCTCGTCTTTGAAGGGATTGATGTCGTACGTCAGTCGACACTGTTGGTTAGCGCTAAGATCGCTTCCTTGGTGGAGCCATCCACTGGTGTAGGGCTATGGGTGTGACGTTGTCGATAGGGCCAGCGGATTGACGACCTCTGCTGAGATGAGGTTCTTTTGGCTACCGCTATCAATGATGGTTCACCATGCTAGAGCTTGGTGGTAGAAACGGTGGAACTGGGTTCTGCGCCAATGATCCGTCTTTCCCTTTCAAGTTCTGACTCAGAGTCCGAACCTGCATCTGATTCAAAGGCTTTCACTTTAGCCACCAGTGACTTCTTTGAGCGGCAGTCAGCAGTGTTATGCCAAGGTCTCTTATGGAAGTCGCACCACTCCCCGGTATATTTATTTGTCTTTCTGGTGTCCTTCTTTGCTTTTGGCTTGGACTTGTTGTCCTGATGTTGTCCACCTTTTATCTATCCTTTTTTCTCTGGGTTGGCACCGCCCTTTCCTGGATTTTTTTGTGAGGGGTTCACCGGCCCAAATTGTCATGTCTTTTTTTTGAGCTTCTACTCGATTTTGATGGCATATCGGTAGGTCGCGCCCAAGTATGATATGTCCAGAAATTCCATTTCGGTCTGGATGTATCTATGCAAAGCACCACGATACTTGAGAACAATATGCCACTCTGAATATTTGATACCCAACTTGGTGCGCAAGGTATGGAAGATATTTGTGAAATCTGGCACTGCTTGGTCTCTTTCTTTCCGCAGTGTGGTCCATTTTGTATACAAGTCATCATAACTTCCGATAGGGTAGTATTGTTCCTTAATAGCATCCCTGAAGGATTCACAGGTGGCCATGACTATAAATAATGAGGGTTCCTCTATTTCCTTTTACTCACAGAAAGTTTCCCACCAATCTTTGACATGGGGAACGGCTTTGAGGAGCGCAAAAGTAAAATTTTATCTATTTGAAAAGTTATGGACAGAAAAATACCCTTCTAGAAGATTCAACCACTTGTCTACAACTTCTGCGTCTATCTGACCTTCAAATATAGAAATATCGAAGTTTATTTGTACCTTGAAGGGGTTGGCGCCTCCGCTCGAAGAAGATGTGTTGCCTGTTGGTAGCCACTGACGGATTTGCACGAAACTATCCATCATCTCATTCCTTTATTGCGTGAGGGATTCCTCAATCAAAAGTTTGAAAGGATCTCCTGTCCCATAATATTTCTTTTCTCCTTCCATGATAGGTCGCTTGGGTGTGCGAGAGCTTTTGTCCTCAAGAGAAACAATCTCGAGACCCAAATCTTTGTACTCCGACCTCGTTATGGGACATGCATTAAGATGACAAGGAGCAGACCACTATGATACCACTGATCCGGATTTTTGAGTAGAACAAAATGACTACAAATTATTAACAGATGCTTAACAAAGAATAATAGAGATATAGTAAAATTGGTTTTCTATTCAATAAGGAAATAAGATGAAACCGTAAAATGCAGCGGAAAACAAGCTTGTTGGAATGGTGGTGACTTATCTCTGAGAAGAGATGTGACGACTGCGCTCATTCCCAAGAAGATCATTACAATGAGTCTCTAAAGGCCTTTTTACAATAAAAAGGGGTTTAAAAAACAATAAACATCCAAAAACCTAACCCTAGGAGATGAAGCGCCAAAAGTCATGTGGGCCTCGTTTGGGTAAGTTAGTACATCAACTTCCCGAGGTCGTAACTTTTGCACAGGATCTTCGTTTTAGGAATACGACATCCCATTAGAAAGATCTATCGGAGGACTACAATAGTTGCCCAAAATTTCATGATGAACTTTTGCGACCACAACATACCCAAAAAAACATCGTTTAGGGCCTCAAAACGACTTTGGAAGTTCAGGACCCGAAAAAATACTAAAAATAGTAAATTACCAAAATTGCCAAAAAGTTGTTTTGATCCAGCTGGAACAGGTAGGTGCCCATCGATATCCAACTGGATCAATCCTCCCTCCTTAGGAAGCAATGGTCTCCATTGCGTTGATTTCCCCCATCAGATGACAAAATTTCTGCTGAATTTGGCCCTGGGTGAGCCACTTCCCTTGGTGCAGGAGCTGCCCGACTTTGATGACTCGATAAAGATGGATCCTTTGTTGTCGAGTGACCTTGATTTGTGTGTCCACAATCTGATCACTGGATGCCTGTTGTATGCAATCAGGTTTGATCTCTCTTGGTCTCAGCTACTCTGCTACATCTGAGGTGTCCAAGATTGGTCGAAAATAAGGCCGAGGGAGGTCCACATTCAACACTGGGTGCAAGCCAAGGAAAGGAGGAATGATGAGATCAAAAGAATTATCCCCCATAGCCTTGGTGATGGTGTACGACCCATAATAGAGTGAGAAAAGCTTCCAATGGGGTCCTGTAAGGCGTTCTTTCTACAAGTGCAACCAAACTTTGTCGCCCACCTAAAACTTATGTGGCACCCGATGTTGATCATGAAATTGCTTGTACTTTTCATTGGACTTCTGTAGGATATCCTAAACCTGTTGGCAGATGTGTTGAATCCTCTCAATGAACCAGGTGGCGTTGTCAACCTCAGTTGGAGCAGAAGAGGAATTAGTCGAGTAGACTGCAAGGGGAAGTGCAACATCTATGGGACCCAATGGTTGGAATCCCAACCCCACCTAAAAGGGGTTGTGGTCAGTCGAGCTATGCAGGGATAGGTTGTAGCTATGTTGGACATAGGGAAGACTCTCATCCCATGTGCGAGGGTGCTTAGAATTATACATGCATAGGATATGCACGATCATTCAATTTACAACCTTGGTTTGGCCATCTATCTGGGGGTGGAAGGCCGTGGATTTGGTGAGCTTGGTGTCCAGCAATGACTAGAGGCTCAACCATAATGTGATGAGAAATCGATTGTCCCGATCTGAGACAATGGTTTGTGGGATTCCAAAATGTACCCATACTCGTTCAAAGAAGATATTGGCAGTGGATTCTGCTGTGATGCTCTTCTTGCAGGCAACTAGAATCACCATCTTAGAAAAGCAATCAACAACCACAAAAACACAGTCATTTCCCCGCTTGGTGGACGGGAGGCCCGACATGTAGTCCATTGAGATGGATTCCCATGACTTGTCATGAGTAGGAAGAGGGGTGTACATGCCCTTTTTCTTAGTGGTTGGTTTGGCAATAGCGCAAAAGACCTGATATACTTGCTGACCTCTTATCGAAGTTTCGGCTAGTAGAGATGTTTCTGTAGCATTGCCATTGTCTTTTCAATGCCGAAGTGTCCTTCCACCCGACTATAGTGGGCTTCCAAGATCAACTTCACTCGCTCGCTTGATGGAACAAAGATATGGCCCAGACGACACAACAACCCATCCTGAATATTGAAATTATCAACAACTACCTTTTCACCCAACATTTGGTAGGTGGGGTCGAAGTCTGAGTCTGTCTCATAGAGTTGGGGCCATCCAAATGTCTCATGGCCACAAGTGTCTAGCACTGTGGTGAGTGTCCCGACTGGTGGTCTGCTGAGGAAATCAACGATGCGGTTGGTGCTTCCTGTTTTATACTTGATGTTGAGGTGGAATTTCTGCAAGTATGTGGACCACTTTTAATGCCGATCATTCTGCAATTTTCCTTGTGTCTGCATGAAATGTTGTGGCTTATGATCAGTGTGGATGAATGTCTCCTTCCCAAGAATTTAATGTCTCCACTGGCAGCAGGCTTGCACAATGGAGTACATTTCTTTATTGTAAGTAGGGTACTTACAGACAACATCTGATAGTGTCTCACTGTGATAGGCCATGGGGTGGTCGTGCTTAGTGAGAACGACACCCACGACATAGTAGGAAACATCTGTCTTGATCTCAAAGGGATGTTGCAGGTCTGGTTGTGAAAGTATTAGGGCTGAGCACAAGAACTGCTTCAAATAATCAAATGTTTGTTGTTGGGACCGACCCCACACAAATTTATCCTTACCACCACCCCTGGTTATTTGGCTGAGGGCCCATGCAATATGGGAGAATCCCAACACGAACCTGTGGTAGAAATTGGCGAGGCCCAAGAAGCTCTGAAGCTCAGTGAGTGTGGTTGGGGCTGGCCAGTAACGGATGACTTGGATCTTGGCTTGGTCCACATGTACGCCATGTTGATCAATGATGTTGCCTAGCTAATGGACCCTGTCCATGCCGAAGGAGCATTTTTCCAAGTTGGCGTATAGCTTGTGCTGCCGCAGGGTGTGCAAAACCTGTTGAATATGCTGCAAGTGTTCGACCCAAATCTTGTTGTAAATGAGAATGTCATCCAGATACACCACTACAAAAGTATTAGTGAATGGTCGCAGGATATCGTCCATCATCCTCATGAAAGTGGCTGGAGCATTTTTCAAACCAAAGGGCATGACCGACCATTCAAAAAGGCCTTCCTTTGACTTGAAGGCGATCTTCCATACATCTGTCTGTTCTATCAAGACCTGGTGGTAGCCAGACTTTTGATCAATCTTACTGAAGTATTTGGCCCTCGTGAGGTGATCAAGGAGGTCATCTATTAGGGGAATCGAGTACCAGTTTCTGACTATGATTTTATTCAGAGCCCAGTAATCAATGCAGAGTCGCCAGGTTCCATATTTCTTCTATACCAGCATGATTTTTCTCCCACAAGGTGATGAGGTGGGATGAATGTACCCCTTGTGGATCAGTTCTTGTATATGTCGCATGATCTCCTCATTCTATAACAGAGAGCGACAATATATTGGCCCATTGGGAAGTGGTGCACCGGGGGTTAGATAGATGGGGTGCTTGACCTAGCAGTGCAGAGGTACCCCGGTAGGTGAGGAGAAAATATCTGAGTATTCTTCCACAACCTTATATACTTGCTTCTGCTGTGTGGAGAGGTCGGTCGCACAAACCCTGGATTTGGTTGTGATCTTTCTCTCATTCTGATAGTGAATCACGAAGAATACAAAATTCCTCGGTCTGAGAGATGAATTTCCTTCATTGGTTAGAAGAGATCAAGGAAATAGCACTAGGTGGGATAGCCTTGGGTATCCTGTACAATTTCCTATTCAAAGTAATAATAACACTATGATGCCTAGACTCATATACAACATGACATTTCCATAAATAAGGTTGGCCCAAAATAACATCACAAACTTCGAGAGGAGAAACATCACACAATACCTCGTCTTTGCAGGGCTTGATGCCATACGTCAGTCGACACTGTTGGCTGGTGCGGAGATTGCTTCCTTCGCTGAGCCATCCAATGGTGTAGGGTTATCGGTGTGGCATTGTCGACAAGGCCAACCACTTGACAACCTCTACTGAGATGAGGTTCTTCTAGCTACCGCTATCAATGATGAAGTGCAATGGGGTGCCTTTTACCCACATCTATGAATGGAAGAGGTGTTCTCCTTCTTCTGGCTCGTCTAGTTCACCATGCTAGAGCTTGGTGGTAGAAACGGTGGCACTGGGTTCCGCGTCAATGATTTGTCTTCCCCTTTCTGGTTCTGAATCAGAGTCATAACTCGCATCTGATTTAGACGCTTTCACTTCGCCCACCAGTGATTGGTTTGAGCGGAAGTCAACAGTGTTATGCCAAGGGATCTTATGGAAGTCGCACCACTTCCCGGTATCAATCTTTGTCTTTCTAGTTTCCTTCTTTGCTTGCGGCTTGGACTAGTTGTCCTGATGTTGTCCATCTTTTCTCTGTGCTTTGTTTTGTAGGTTGGGGCCGCCCTTTCCTGGATTTTTTTTGATGGGTTCCCTGGCCCAAATTATCGTGTCTTTTGTTTGAGCTTCTGCTCGTTTTTTACGGCATATCGATAGGCTGCGCCCAAGGATGAGATGTCCAAAAATTCCATTTCAGTATGGATGTATCTATGCAGAGCACCGTGATACTTGAACACCAGATGCCGCTCCAAATCTTTGATACCCAGCTTGGTGCACAAGGTATGGAAGATATTTTTGAAATATGGCATTGCTTGGTCTCTTTCTTGCCGCAATGTGGTCCATTTTGTATACTAGTCGTCATAATTTTTGATAGGGTAGTATTGTTCCTTAATAGCATCCCTGAAGGATTCGCAGGTGGTCATTACTGTAAATAATGAGGGTTCCTCTGTTTCCTTTTTCTCACAGAAAGTTTCCCACCAATCTTTGACATGGGGAACGACTTTGAGGAGCGCAAAAGTAATCTTTTCTATATTTGAAAAGTTATGGACAAAAAAATACCCTTCTAGTAGATTCAACCACTTGTCTACAACATCTGTGTCTATCTGACCTTCAAATATAGGAATATCGAATTTTATTTGTACCTTGAAGGAGGCAGTGCCTCCGCTCGAAGAAGATGCATCGCCTGTTGGTAGCCGTCGAAGGATTTGCGTGAAACTATCTGTCATCTTGTTCCTCTGTTGCATGAGGGATTCCTCAATCAAAAGTTTGAAAGGATCTCATGTCCTGTCATCTTTCTTTTATCTTGCCATGAGAGGTCGCTTTGGCATGCGAGAGCTTTTTTCCTCAAGAGAAATAAGCTCGAGACCCAAATCTTTGTACTTCGACCTCGTTGGGGACATGCATTAAGAGGACAAGGAGCAGACCGCTCTGATACCACTGATCCAGATTTTATGAGAATAATGAAATGACTAAATATTATTAACAGATGCTTAACACAGAATAAAAGAGATACAATAAAATCGGTTTTCTATTCAATAAGGAAATAAGTTGAAACTGTAAAATGCAGCGGAAAACAAGCTTGCTAGAATGGTGGCGGCTTATCTCTAAGAAGAGATGTGACGGTTGTGCTCATTCAAAAGAAGATCATTACAATGAGTCTTTGAAGGCCTTTTTACAATAAACAGGGGTTTCAAAAACCCTAAACATCCAAAAACCTAACCCTAGGAGATGAAGCGCCAAAAGTCATGTGGGCCCAGTTTGGGTAAGTTAGTACATCAACTTCCCAGGGTCGTAACTTTTGCATACGATCTCTGTTTTAGGCATACGATAGCCCATTTGAAAGATCTATCCGAGGACTACAACAGTTTCCCAAAATTTTGGAACCGCAACATACCCAAGAAAAATATCGTTTAGGTCCTCAAAACGACTATGGAAGTTCAGGACCTGAAAAACTGATAAAAATAGTAAGTTACCAAAATTGCCAGAAAGCTATTTTGAGCCAGTTGGAACGGGTGGGTGGCCACCGATATCCACCTGGATCAATCCTCCCTCCTTAGGAAGTAATGGTCTCCATTTCTTTGAGTCCACCCATCCGATGAGGAAATTTCTGCTAAATTTGGCCCCGGGTGAGCCACTTGCCTTGGTGTAGGATCTGCCTAGCTTTGACGACTCGATAAAGATGGATCCTTTGTTGTCGAGTGCCCTTGATCTGTGTTTCAACAATGTGATCATTGGATTCCTTTTGTATGCAATTGGGGTTGATCTCTCTTGGTGTCAGTTGCTCTGCTACGTCTGAGGTGTCCAATAATGGTGGGAAATAAGGCCGAAGGAGTTCCACATTGAACATTGGGTGCAGGTCAAGGATAGGATGAATGTTGAGATCAAAATAATTATCCTCTACAGCCTTGGTGATGGTGTATGGACCATAATAGAGTGGGCGAATATTCCTATGGGGTCCTTTAAGGTGTTCTTTCTGCAAGTGAAACCAAACTTTTTCACCCACCTGAAACTTATGTTGCACCCAATGTTGATCATGGCACTGCTTTTACTTGTCATTAGACTTCTGTAGCATATCCTGAACCTATTGGCGGATGTGATGAATCCTCTCAATGAAATGGGTGGGTTTGTCAGCCTCAGCTGGAGCAGGAGAGGATCTAGCTAAGGAGACCGCAAGGGGAAGTGCAACATCTATGGGACCCAATGGTTGGAATCCCAACCCCACCTGAAAGGGGCTGTGACTAGTTGAGCTATGCAGGGCTCAGTTGTAGCTATGTTGGACATAGCGAAGACTCTCATCCCATGTGCGAGGGTTCTTGGAATTATACATGCRCAGTATATGCATGATCATTCAATTTACGACCTCGGTTTRGCTATCTGTCTGGGGGTGGAAGGCCATGGATTTGGTGAGCTTGGTGTCCATCAATGACCAAAGGCTCAACCAGAATGTGTTGGGAAATCGACTATCCCAATATGAGACAATGGTTTGTGGGATTCCAAAATGTACCYAGACTCGTTCAAAGAAGATATTGGTAGTGGCTTCTGTTGTGATGCTCTTTTTGCAGGYAACCAGAATCGACATCTTAGAAAATCGATCAACAACCACAAAACACAGTCATTTCTCCGCTTGGTTGACGGGAGGACCGACATGTAGTCCATTGAGATGGATTCCCATGGCATGTTAGGAGTAGTAAGAGGGGTGTACAGGCCYTATTTCTCAGTGGTCGTTTTGGCAATAGCGCAGGCAGTGCAAGACCTGATATACTTGCTGACCTCTTGTCGAAGTTTCGGCCAGTATAAATGTTTMTGTAGCATCGCCACTRTATTTTCAATGTCGAAGTGTCCTGCCACCTGAATGTAGTGGGATTCCCAGATCATCTTTTCTCCCTCTCTTGATGGAACACAGATATGGCCTAGACGACACAACAACCCATCCTAGAGATGGAAATTATTCACAACTACCTTTCAACCCAACATTTGGTAGGTGGGGGCAAAGTCTGGGTCTCTCTCATAGAGTTGGGGCCATCCGGAGATCTCATGGCCACAAGATTCTAGAACTATGGTGAGTGCCACTATTGGTGGTCTGTTGAGGCAATCAACAACGCGATTGGTGCTTCCTATTTTATACTTTTTTTGAGGTGGAATTGCTGCAAGTATGTGGACAAATTTTGATGGCGGTCATTTTGCAATTTTCCTTGTGTCTACATGAACTGTAGTGGCTTATGATTAGTGTGGATGACTATCTCCTTCCCAAGAATGCAATGTCTCCACTGGCGGAAGTCTTTCACAATGAAGTACATTTATTCATCGTAAGTAGGGTACTTACGAACACCATCTGATAGTGTCTTTCTATGATAGGCAACGGGGTGGCCGTGCTGAGTGAGAACGGCACCCACGACATAGTCTGAAGCATCTGTCTCGATATCAAAGGGATGTTGCAAGTCTGGTAGATAAAGTACTGGGGCTGAGCACAACCGGTACTTCAAATCATAGAACACTTGTTGTTGGGAATGACCCCACGCAAATTTTGCCTTACCACCACCCTTGGCTATTTGGCTGAGGGCCCATGCAATATGGGAGAATCCCAACACAAACCTGTAGTAGAAATTAGCAAGGCCCAAGAAGGTCCAAATCTTAGTGAGTGTGGTTGGGGTTGGCCAGTCACGAATGACTTGGATGTTGGCTGGGTCCACATGTACACCATGTTGATCAACGATGTAGCCTAGGTAATGGACCCTGTCCATGCCGAAGGAGAATTTTTCCAAGTTGGTGTATAGCTTGTGCTATTGCAGGGTGTGCAGAACTTGTTGAATATGATGCAAGTGTTCGGCCCAAGTCTTGTTGTAAATGAGAATATCATCCAGATACACCACTACAAAAGTATTGGTGAATGGTGGTAGGATATCGTCCATCATCCTCATGAAAGTGGCTGGAGAATTTTTCAAACCAAAGGGCATGACCAACCATTCAAAAAGGCCTTCCTTTGACTTGAAGGCAGTCTTCCATGCATCTGTCAAAACTATCGGGACTTGGTGGTAGCCAAACTTCAGATCAATCTTACTGAAGTATTTGGCCCCCATGAATTGATCAAGGAGGTCGTCGATTCAGGGAATTGTGTACCGATTTCTGACTGTGATTTTATTCAGAGCCCGGTAATCAATGCAGAGTCGCTAGGTTCCATCTTTCTTCTGTACCAGCACGATTGGGCTCCCACAAGGTAATGAGTTGGGATTAATGTGCCCCTTGTGGAGCAGTTCTCGTATCTATCCCTTGATATCCTCATTCTCTAGCAGAGAGCAGAGATAGACTGGCCCATTGGGCAGCGATGCATCATGGGTCATATCGATGAGGTGCTTGACCTGGTAGTGCAGAGGTACCCCGGTCAGTGAGGATAAGATATCTGAGTATTCTTCCACGACCTTATCTACTTGCTTCTAATGTGTGGAGAGGTCGTTCACAGAGACCCTGGATGTGGCTGTGATCTTTCGCTCATTTTGAGAGTGAATCATGAAGAATACAAACTTCCTCGTTCGAGAGATGACCTTCCAGCATTGCTTAGCAGAGATCAAGGAAATAATACTAGGTGGGACAACCTCGGGTATCCTATACAATTTCTTGTTCAAAGTAATAATAACACTATGAGGTCTAGATGCATATACAACATGCCATTTCCATAAATAAGGTTGGCCCAAAAGAACATCGCAAACTTCGAGAGGAGAAACATCACACAATACCTTGTCTTTGAAGGGCTTGATGTTGTACGTCAGTCGCCACTGTTGGCTGGCGTGGAGATCGTTTCCTTGTTGAAGCCATCCAATGGTGTAGGGTTTTCCATGCGGTGTTGTCGACAATGCCAACTACTTGACGACCTCTACTGAGATGAGGTTCTTCTGGCTACCACTATCAACGGTGAAGTGCAGTGGGGTGCCTTTTACCCACATCTATGAATGGAACAGACACTCTCCTTATTCTGGCTCGTCTGGTTCACCATGCTGGAGCTTGGTGGTAGCAACGGTGGCAATGGTTTCCGTGTCAATAATCCATCTTCGCCTTTCTGGTTCTAAATCAGAGTCAGAACCCACATCTGATTCAGAGGCTTTCACTTTGGCCACCAGCGACTACATTGAGTGTCAGTCAGCAGTGTTAGGCCAAGGGATCTTATGGAAGTTGCACCACTTCCCAGTATCTTTCTTTGTCTTTCCGGTGTCCTTCTTTGCTTGCAGCTTGGACTGGTTGTCCTGATGTTGTCCATATTTTATTTTTCCTTTTTTCTGTGAGTTGGGGCTGCCCTTTCCTGGATTTTGTTGTGCAGGGTTCCCTGGCCCAAATTGTCGCATCTTTTGTTTGAGCTTCTGCTCAATTTTGACGGCATATCGGTAGGTCATGCCCAAGGATGAGATGTATAGAAATTCCATTTCAGTATGGATGTATCTATGCAGAGAACCATGATACTTGAGCACTAGATGCCACTCTGAATCTTTGATACCCAGCTTGGTGCGCAAGGTATGGAAGATATTT
>ML791964.1:514224-545315 GCA_009831015.1 Picea engelmannii
TGAAACTGTAAAATGCACCAGAAAACAAGCTTGGTGGAATGGTGGGGGCTTCTCTCTAAGAAGAGATGTGACGACTATGCTCATTCGAAAGAACATCATTACAATGAGGCTCTGAAGGACTTTTTACAATAAACAGGGGTTTCGAAAACCCTAAACATTAAAATACCTAACCCTAGGAGATGAAGTACCAAAAGTCATGTGGGCCCCGTTTGGGTAAGTTAGTACATCAATTTTCTGGAGTCGTAACTTTTGCATACGATATTCATTTTAGGCGTACGATAGCCCATTGGAAAGATCTATTTGAGAATGGTGATGTGGATTGCCCAAATGGAATGGTGCTAGTATGCTCTTGATGAGTAAAGAGGATTCCCCAAGAGAATAGCAACAACATAACCTTACAAATGAATTCCTTGAAAATGTAGTGCACCCATGTTCTTGTTTTATAGCACCACTTTGAGGTATTGTGCAACCAGCTTTTATTGTGAAAAGGGGTTATTTAGAGCACCTTTAGGTCTTTGACAAGCCACCCATCTGGATCCGGCCAAGATTTGGATGTCTAATCGACTTGGAAGCTGAACCAGAAGTGGGTGGGAGGTCAACCAACATCATAAATGCGTTGTTCTTAGGTGTGCGTGGCTTTTAGCATCCATAGTCGCGCATCATGCACATGTGCACTTTTCCTACATTTCTTGATGGCACATGTGCACGTGCACCCTATGTAGTCATAACACATCTTAATTTTATAACTTGTTGTATAGTTTTGGATGTTTTGGAAATGCTTTTTGGTAATTTTTGGTCCATGGGTGAACTAATAGTTGTTTGAAGATGTTGGATTCCTATAACCATTTGCGGACGAAATTTTAGTGATAATAGATGCCCCCTGATGGATGAGGTTAGGAGCATATGTATAGCCGAAATTCATCATTGTTTATTCTACTGAGAGTACCATTGTAAGAAAGAATGATAATGAGAGTGTCAAGAGTGACCCGTTGAAGGTAGAAGGGAACCTGTAGGACCCAACCTTTCGCAAGGTGTGGAAAATAAATTGTGTACAAACGAGGTAGGCATGCCCCATGCTCATGTCATGTAACTCAAAAAGGGTGTTGTACAGTAACTAAAACTGTGTTGTTGATGTAGACAACTGCAGCACCCTCGGGGGTGGGTTTGATAAAGGCAGAGGACAATTATGATGAGGAACATACTCTGAACAGTAGGCAATGACACTTGTAAGAAGTATCACGGATTATGTGGGCATTGATAGCCCAACAAAGTTCAGAGGTCTTCGGCAAATATAAAAAACAACTACAATAGTCACAAAGTAAGACCCACCGTAACATGAGAAAGTGTTGAAGTCGAATGTTATGGGGGTCAACAACAACAGAGAGAAATGATGGTTCTCCCTGTATCATCCGAGACTCCTCATTGTAAAGGTAATGAGAGTCAAGATATTGTCTCCCTTCTAGAAACTATGCTGATGTCGACAAAAATTTAGACACAACTCCAAGAAGCAAAGGGCTTCGTGAAATCCACTAGGTGAGGTCAAGAACTGACGAGGTACATGGAAAAATTCAAGATGCGTGGAGACTCAAGACTGTCCTTGGCTGGGGATATATGTGAAGTATAAGTGGCTGCAACCGTTCAACTAGGTCGAGTGTCAGGGGGACAACAAGACGTGGGATAAGTTGTGCCAGAGGTGGGACAAAGTGAACAAACTCAGAGAGAAAAGGTAGGTGTCCTGTGGGATACTCGGAGTTTATGGATGATGTCAACAGGAGTAGGTGATAAAGAATTCCCCAACCAAGGGCGACATGGGTTTCATTTTCCAAGAAGGTCACCAAAGGTGACGACAAAAAGCTATGTAAAATGTTGGAAACAACGGCTTAATTACAAAAAGAATTAAAAAATCAATGGGGATAATAATGCAGATACAGAAATGGGTTCCCCATTGTAAGATGGCTTGGCCTAGGGATGGCACAAGTTGGTTAAAAAACAAGTGGAGGGTTGGGGCCCCATAGGCGGGTTTCTATAGTAGGGAAATGTATGGAGGGAAATCAAAAGATGGGAAAACCGACGGTGGATGAAATGGATGGTAAATGGTGTTGCGGGAGTGAAATCAAAATAAAACCATAAGGAAGTGCCTTGGGAGTCCATTGGGTAGGGTAGCAAAATGAGGAGAGGAGTATGTGGTTTATTCGCGACATGATGTAAGACTATCGGGACTCCCATCCCTAAAGGTTGAAAATAGCATGAGTGTCAAAGTTCCAAGGGGGGCTATGAATGGGAAAACTCATGTGGGGGAGAGTGCTACTGGGTAACAGTACCCAAAATGCAGCGGAGGTGACAGTACTGCAAAGTTGGATATGAGGATCCTACAGGAAAATTTCAGAGGCTATGACTGGGGATGCAATTGAGATTCAAAGGGAATGATTACATGCCAGTGTCGATCATATACCTGAAGGGGATGCACTGGTGTGTGATGACCTAGTACCTACACACATGAAAACCAAATACCTGACGTGAACAATATCTGAAAATAAAGGACCTATAACAATTATTTGATAATTTTGAACATGAGCAAGCGTACCTGAGTGTGTCATGGAAAGATGCTTTGTCGGGGAAAAGGGAAAATGATAACCTAATGAAAATGTATGTGTAGGTGGCCGAAGATGGTTCGGAAAACAGAGCTTATGGGCTCCTGTACCAAAAAATGAAAGTGGGGAAAAGGGCTTAGATATGGATGGTGGGTCCATAATGCCATCCCAGTTTCACTGACACTATGGACGATCAGGCGGTAATTTGGTGGGAAGACATGGATCTCCCCTTTGTTCGAGGACTTATGAATACATATAATGAATTACATTCACATGAGCATTGGTATGGAGTGCTAGAGGAAGCTCAGGAGGGTATGTGTGGCATTCCATGACTAATGTGTGGTGGACGTATGGGATAGATGGGCAATGATGAGTGTAATGCCCACATTATGCATGTATGGCACATCCAAAATTGGTTTGTATATGTTGTTTTCATGTGGTTGATGACGCCATAGTAGCATGGGACATCCTTGGTGGGATGGTAATCAAAAGGTGTTCTTGAGGAAGCTGGAAAAAACTGCGTAGCTTGGGAAGAGAAGGACATTTGTGAGTGGGGTGTCCTTTTCTTTCACATAAGGTGCAAGGGAGTTAAACTCGGGGAGGTAGTGGAGTGATGGGCTCTTTCTTCTTCCATCTACCCCCAGCTGCAACGATGGTGCTAGTGATTGGGGGTGAGGGTGGTGTGGTAGGAACAAGTATTGGAATCTGCACTGGGATTGCCTCTGACTAAGGAGCGAGGGATGGTTGAGGAACCATATTGGGTGGATGTAGATACCATACTGGGATTTTCCCCTAGAGGGAGGGGAGATCTGTGATAAGTGGTGCGGTGGTGCGCTCAGGGAAATCCTGAGGTAGTATTTCTTCAACTGGTGGAAATTTGATATGGGGAGGGGACTCAGTGATAGGAGTCTTGCCTCTGATGTCTATTCCTTTAGAGGAAACTACGCACACTTGTGCTGAAAAATATGGGTTTAGGAATGGTGGTTCTCCCTAATAAGTGTCCAACATGGATGGGTCTTGGAATAATCCAGGGCCAACGTTGGCAACTAGAAAATAATTCGAGCTAACACGAACAAGGGGGAGATGTTATCGATGTTCGAAGAATGGTTAGGCTCATAATGTGTAAGTTGGTTGATGGTGACAATCTTCCCATTATGGGGGAACATGATCGTACGAAACACAGAAGAGGCGATTGCCTTCATAACATACATGTAGTTGCGTCCAAATAAGATATTGTAATCAAGTTGGGCATCAATAACTTCAATGTCAATGAGGATGGTTTTTCCCCCAAGTTCTATGGGGACATTTTGACAAAGCCCTGCAGAAGATGTTGGTCGACCATCGTAAGCTCGAAGGGTGATGGTAGAGGGTACTAGCTCAGGGGAGCCAATTTTATGCCATACGTGTTTAGACATGATGCAGGTGGATGCACCTTAATTGATGATACACCGATAAATTGTGGTGTTCCAGATCTTAACTGGTATTTGGAAGGCGATTTGGGCAGGAAAACGTGGTTCTCCACTATCTGAATCAAATGTGATCAGATGCGTGTCAGCTGTGTCAACTGACCCCAAGGCAGAAAGCAAGGATTTCCGCTGTGATGGACAAGTTTGGAGGACCTCCAACACAGATATGGTTGTGGGAGACTGGGCTAAGTCATCAACCAGACTATAATTATGAGCAGCCCTAGCATGAGGATTATGCACATTCCGTCATAAAGGCATACGTGGTATGCGAGGAATGGGTTCCACGTGAGGACGTGGACTCATCAATGGTTGTCCTATAGTAGTTGGAAGTGTTTCTGAGGTGGTTGGGGTAGATTCGGGAGGCATACCATATTGACGGTTGCGGGTTTGCAGAAGAATTTCTTCACTGGTGAGGAGGACACTACGATCAACCCAATTCCCGGGTTGAGTGGCACCCAGGGTTGGATATTGCCCCATTTGTGGTGGGGTAGGGTTGATCACTTGTTGGGTGTTCATCACACCTTGGTATGGAATGGGGTTTTGAAAAACAGTTGGACGCAGTGGTTTCAAATACTGTTGTGGGGCCTGCTGAGGGGCAGATGGTGTCGAAGGACCCTGTGAGTTCATGGATGCCCTCATCCGTTGGATATCAGGAATTTGGGGGAAATGATGAGTATAATATCCATACTCATCACATATAGTGCAAGGGAAGTTCGTTCGAAGTTTTTTGTGCTTCCCTTGTTGTGGTATATTGTTATTGGTGCCCCCTCGGGGGTCTTTGTATTGGTTTCCCCCAATGGGATGGCTGTGGGGGTCATTCCCGCCTGGTCCTGGATTGTCATTGTTTTGGTTTCTCCCTTTCTTCTTATGATTCGGATTGGCCGTATTCAACTGTTCAAATGCATGAACCTGTTGAATGGGAAAGGGATGAACAAAGTTTACGCCGGCATGTGTTTGTCCTGGTGGAGGATTAACCGGCTGGGGAGGACAAGGAAATGGAAAATATGGATTGTTATGTGGATAGGATCCATATGGCATATAGGATTTAGAGGTACTTACACTACTACTAGGGTTATATCCAGGGGTTGGGGGTGGACCTGTACTGGATTGAGAGACCAGATACGACATGGGTACCGGTGGGGGTGCCCCCAATGACAGAGGGGGAGCAACAGGATATGATTGTTGATAAAAGGGAGGGGGGTAGTAAGGATTTCCTCCATATGCTGATGGATATGGAGGTGTACCATACATAGTGGGTTGTGGGGGGTATGGATTGTGGTGTGTTGTGGTACCAATCAATCCATCTGCTGAGTGAGACATTCCTGGTTTTTCTTGGCCGAATGGTACATGTCTCGGGGCATCAAGGAGTACTGTATATAGGTATCCATACTAGGATTAGATGCGTTTGAACTGTTGGGTATTGATAATGGATTCTTCTTTGGTTTGGGGGAAGGTGGAGGCCACATATTTGGAAAGAAGGGAAACAAGTTATTTGAGGAACCAATTGAGACACTGTTTAGGGGTAGTGTCAGCTTTGTAGAGGCTATGTCGTCGACGCCATTCATGGATGTGGTCGGCAATATGTGTAGAGGCAGTTTGTTTGAAATCTAAGAGTATTTCAAGGCCATTGTCATGACGAATGGGTAATTGAAAGAAGGTCAAAAATGCTTTGGCTAAGGATTCAAAAGTCGCGAGGGACCCAGAGTTTTCTTCGACATACCATTTGGTGGATGGGCTAGTGAGTGTACGTTGAAATAACCTTAACCGGATGGAATCGTCCATGATGTTGTTCGAAGAACACCATAGGTGAAATTTCATGATATGGTTGGCAGGATCATCTCCTACTTTTCCTTAAAATTTGGGGATGTCTGAAGGGATTTTGGTAGGCATTGTTGGCCATGCGGGGTTGTGAAATATAGGATCATTGGTGAGTTTAGTCAGATCCAGAATGTTGAGGGAATCCAAGTAAGGCATCTGAGGTGGTGGTGGAGGGTTAGTTCCAGCCATAGTGTGAGTGTTTGGTGTACCTAACCCTTGAGGGGGACTAGGTGGGTTTGTACTTCCCCCTTGAGAATAATTTGGTCCCTTGCTCCTGTGTAAAGGAGAGTGAGGGGATGTTTGACCTTGGAAGTAGACCCAAGTAAGGTGGAACCAAGCAATGTTGATCCTAAGACAGTGGCACTCACAGGGGTGTGAGAAGGTGGAGCCGATAAGTTGGAAAGACTAGGAACTCCCCCTAGAATAGGAGGGAGATTTAGCAAGCATCTAGAACGATGGGGGTTCTGTGGGTCCCCTATGATGTCAAACTAGCTGAGTGAATGTGTGTGAATGGTGGTGAGGGTAATAAATAAACAAGATCCTTTGCTGCAATTTTTGAACTTTACACTATATATATCCAAATCAAATGTAATCAGAAGGGTATCATACATAAAGTGTTTTGATAAAGAAGCACATATGTGGATAGGTGGATTTTTCCCACGTGGGGGAACAAAGAAAACAAATGCTCGTGTCCTAAAAGACGTAACAACCTTCCTCTAAAAATAGCATTGGACATTCCAATAGCACTCGATAGTGGGGTCTGAAGCCACTAGAAGAGAAACTAGTGAAGGATGAAGAAATCGGTTAAAATGAGGGGTAGAGGGGGAATATCCTGAAAGAACTGGCGATATTTACCAATAGCCACACAAAATCCGATCAAGGTGCAATTGCAGCCCACAATTTCCACCTGGGTAGATTTCCTAAAATTTGGTCACTAGGTACCTTGGTCAAAGTGCGACATATAGATTTTCGGCCTTAGAAATGGATCACGGGCTGGATCCCGTCCAAGAGGTGGGTGCCTCAAGGGGGGATGCACGAAACAACTGGACCTCGGTCGTCAACCCTTCACGGGTATCTCCCTGCCTTATGGTGTTAGGAACACTTGACTTGAAGGATTTAAAGTTCCCTATTTGACAACTTCTATTGTTTTGAAAATGTGAGAACCAGATAACGGGGAGTTATTTGGATGCCTATCCCCGAAATCCTACCTAGACTAAAAGATTTATTTTGGCACCTGCTGTGGAGGAAAACTTAGTGATTTTTTAGAAAAAAAATTAGATGTGGTTGTTTGAGAGATTAGGGGTGTGAGCCAATCTCGTTGAAATTAAGTGGGAGTGGATAGTTTCGTCAAGAAAAGGGTGGGGTGTTTCGGAATCCCTTTGGAGGAAACTTACTTCAAACTCCACATTTTGAGATGAATACTATGTGAGTGAGAAGTGAATTTGTGTGTGAACAAGTGAAAGTGTGCCAATTTTTAATAATTTAGGTGTCACCTTGTTGCATGTGGACTTCGCTTGGTCCTTACAAGTGTTGATTACCTAAGTTACTATGTGCCATTGGTATAGTCTTGCGGAATCTTAAAGTCCCTAGGAAACTAGCATGTGGACATGTGGGTCCTTACTATTCTTTTAACTCCCTATTGTGATTTAATCTAAGAAAGCTTTGAAACTATCCTAGATTGTAGACATGTGAGCGTGTATGGGCCCATTACAAAAAAATTAAACTTCCCTAGTGATTTGATCTAAGAAAGTAAATTTCAACACTATCCTATCTTTGTAGCATGTGGGCATGTATGGGCCCTTACAAGTTTAAGGTGTGTTTTGAAAAATAAACTAAGAGGAGTCCCAAGGGGGTYGTTGTCATCTCCTAMAGATTTTGTCATTTTTTTAAGGGAGATGAAATTTTCCCTCAACCTCTTTATGATTCTCAAGATCGCTKTGAAGYGCGAGAGAAGAGCATACTCAACKATTGATATCCAATTTCTAGTCCCAATGCAAGTTTTATATGTGATGTAGAATGATTCCAACTTATTTTTTAGTCAAAGCAAGCCATCCATGTGGYGAAATAAAAAGCAAAAAGAGGAAAAATAATGATTTTTAACCCCTAAGTGCCTATGTTTTGACTAATCCCTTTATATGGAGAGGGAAATAAGTGTGGTGCAAATTACAACATGCATGGAATCATATTTAAGAAAGTTATGGGCCTTCAACAGATCATAAAAAAGCTTACAATGTGTATTTTTCTGCACAGGTGCACGGGTCTCAGAATAGACAGAGGCGCTCTGAGAACCAATGTGTGAACTAGAAGAGGTTGATGGGTGCAGGTGCGCAGAAGGCGCTGAGTAATACAGTTATTTGGGTGCACATGTGCACGATGCGCGACTATGGGCCGATAAACCCGTACACATCTGTCACATGGTCGTGAAGAGAATTCTGGATTAAATTCCTTCAGCTCAACTTTGAATTTGTCTTCATGTAGGTCAGCTTGGGCCAGTTATGGTACCTGCAGGTTAAATAAACAAAAAGAAGAGCTAAAATAACCCAAATGGGGTAGGAAATTGATACCTCTCCCCGGTGGAGTCACCAATCTGTTGCACCTCTTTTGTCACCTAAATGAGCAAAACAAAGGTGCTTACAAGCTTAGTTGGGTTATGTAAGCAAGACAGCAGTAAAGGAAAGGGTTAGAAGAATAAACATAAAAGACTAAGCTAAGAATTAAACTAGGAAAGGAAAAAAAAATTAAACTAATGTCCATAAGGACATAAGAACAAGAAACAAACAAGACTCATGTCACCAATGGAAAGGATTGTATTAGTGAAAAGAAAACACCAAACAGAAAGGGGACTTTGGGTCCCTTCTTCCTCCAAGGGAGGGCTCTTGGACCCCCAAGATTGAGCTCTTATTACAACTTGAAAACTTGAAAGAAATGGTGAAAGAATCCCAAGCTAACCCACTCAAGAGGTGATGTGGATTGCCCAAATGGAATGGTGCTAGTATTCTCTTGATGAGAAAGGATGATTCCCCAAGAGAATAGCAGCAGCATAATCTTACAAATGAATTCCTTGAAAATGTAGTGCACCCATGGCCTTGTTTTATAGCACCACTTTGAGGTATTATGCAACCAACTTTTAGTGTGAAAAGGGGTTGTTTAGGGAACCTTTAGGTCTTTGACCAGCCACCCAGACAGATCCAAATGAGATTTGTATGTCAAATGGACTTGGAAGATGAACCAGAAGTGGGTGGGAGACCGAACAACATCATAAATGCGATGTTCTTAGGTGTGCACGACTTTTAGCGTCCACATTCATGCATCATGTGCAGTGTGATTTTCCTGCGTTTCTTGATGGTGCTTGTGCGCGCGTGCCCTGTGTAGTCATACGCATCTTAATTTTATAACTGGTTGTATAGTTTTGGACCTTTTGGAAATGATTTTTGGCAATTTTTGGTCCATGGGTGAACTAATACATGTTTGAATATGTTGGATTCCTGTAACCATTTGCGGACAAAATTTCAGTGATAACAGTAGGAAGAGGGGTGTACAGGCCCTATTTCTTAGTGGTTGGTTTGGAAATAACACACGCAATGCAAGACCTGATATACTTGTTGACCTCTTGTTGACGTTTCGACCAGTAGAAATGTTTCTATAGCATCGCCACTGTCTTTTCGATGCCGAAGTGTCCTGCCATCCGACTATAGTGGGCTTCCCAGATCAGTTTCACTCACTCGCTTGATGGAACAAAGATATGGCCCAAACGACACAACAAACCATCTTGAAGATGGAAATTATTGACAACTGCATTCGCACCCAACATTTTGTAGGTGGGGGCGAAGTCTGGGTCTATCTCATAGAGTTGGGGCCATCCAGAGGTCTCATGGCCGCAAGAGTCTATCACTGTGGTGAGTGTTGCGACTGGTGGTCTGCTGAGGCAATCAACGACACAGTTGGTGCTTCCTGTTTTATAATTGATGTTCAAGTAGAATTGTTGCAAGTATGTGGACCACTTTTGATGGTGGTCATTCTACAATTTTCCTTGTGTCTGCATGAAATGCAGTGGCTTATGATCAGTGTGGATGATTGTCTCCTTCCCAAGAATGTAATGTCTCCACTAGCGGCAGGCTTGCACAATGGAGTACATTTATTTGTCATTAGTAGGGTACTTACAGACAACATCTGATAGTGTCTCGCTATGATAGGCTTGGGGGTGGCCGTTCTCAGTCAGAACGACACCCACGTCATAGTCTAAAGCATCTGTCTCTATCTCAAAGGGATGCTACAGGTCTGGTAGCGAAAGTACTGGGGCTGAGCACAAGCGCTACTTCAAATCATCAAACGCTTGTTGTTGGGATTGACCCCACACAAATTTCTCCTTACCACCAACCCTGGTTATTTAGCTGAGGGCCCATGCAATATGGGATAATACCAACATGAACTTGCGGTAGAAATTGGCAAGGCCCAAGAAGCTCCGAAGCTCAGTGAGTGTGGTTGGTTATGGCCAGTCACGGATGACCTAGATCTTGGTTGGGTCCACATGTACACCACATTTATCAATGATGTAGCCCAGGWAATGGACCATGTCCATGCCGAAGGATCATTTTTCCAAGTTGGCGTATAGCTTGTCCTGCCRCARGGTGTGCATAACCTTCTGAATATGTTGCAAGTGTTYGGCCMAAGTCTTGYTGTAAATGAGAATGTCATCTAGATACACCACTACAAAAGTATTGGTTAATGGTCGCAGGATATCGTCCATCATCCTCATGAAAGTGGATGGAGCATTTGTCAAACCAAAGGGCATGACCAACCATTCAAGAAGGCCTTCCTTTGACTTGAAAGTGGTCTTCCATACATCTGTCTATTCTATCGGGACTTGGTGGTAGCCAAAGTTCAGATCAATCTTACTGAAGTATTTGGCCCCCACGAGTTGATCAAGGAGGTCTTCGATTTGGGGAATCGGGTACCGATTTTTTACTGTAATTTTATTCAGAGCCCGATAATCAATGCAAAGTCGCCAGGTTCCATTTTTATTCTGTACCAGCACGATTGGGCTCCCGCAAGGTGATGATATGGGATGAATGTGCCCCTTGTGGAGAAGTTCTTAGATCTGTCACTTGATCTCCTCATTCTCTAAAAGAGAGCGGCGATAGACTGGCCCATTAGGCAGCAATGCATCGGGGGTGAGATCGATGGGGTGCTTGACCTGACAGTGCAGAGGTACCCCGGTAGGTGAGGAGAAGATATCCGAGTATTCTTCCACGACCTTATCTACTTGCTTCTGCTATGTGTAAGGGTCGGTCGTAGAGACCTTGGATGTGGCTATGATCTTTCTCTCATTCTGAGATTGAATCATGAAGAATACAAACTTCCCCGTCTGAGAGATGAACTTCCTGCAATTCTTAGCAGAGATCAAGAAAATAGCACTAGGTGGGACAGCCTCGAGTATCCTATACAATTTCCTGTTCAAAGTAATAATAACACTACGAGGCCTAGACTCATATACAACATGACATTTCCATAAATAAGGTTGGCCCAAAATAACATCACAAACATTGAGAGGAGAAACATCACACAATACCTCGTCTTTGAAGGGCTTGATGATGTACGTCAGTCGACACTGTTAGTTGACACGGAGATCGCTTCCTTGGTAGAGCCATCCAATGGTGTAGGGTTGTGGGTGCGGCATTGTCGACAGGGCCAACCGCTTGATGACCTCTACTAAGATTAGGTTCTTCTGGCTACCACTATAAACAATGAAGTGCAGCGGGGTGTCTTTTACCCACATCTGTGAATGGAAAAGGTGCTCTCCTTCTTCTGGCTCATCTGGTTCGCCATGCTGGAGCTTGGTGGTAGCAACGGTGGCACTCAGCTCCGCATCAATGATCTGTCTTCCCCTTTCTAGTTCTAAATCAAAGTTAGAAATCGCATATGATTCAGAGGCTTTCACTTCGGCCACCAGCGACTACTTTGAGGGACAATCAGCAATGTTATGCCAAGATCTCTTATGGAAGTCACACCACTTCCCAGTATCTTTCTTTGTCTTTCTGGTGTCCTTCTTTGCTTGCAGCTTGGACTAGTTGTCCTGATGCTATCCATATTTTCTTTGTCCTTTGTTTTATGGGTTGGGGCCACACTTTTTTGGATTTTGTTGTGAGGGTTTCCCTGGCCCAAATTGTCGCGTCTTTTGTTTGAGCTTCTGCTCGATTTTGACGTCATATTGGTAGGTCTCGCCCAATGATGAGATGTCAAAATATTCCATTTCGGTCTGGATGTATCTATGCATAGCACCATGATACTTCAGCACCAGATGTCTCTCTAAATATTTGATACCCATCTTGGTGCACAAGGTATGGAAGATATTTGTGAACCCTGGCACTACTTGGTCTCCTTCTTTCTGCAGTGTGGTCCATTTTGTATACAAGTCGTCATAACTTCCAACAGGGTAGTATTGTTCCTTAATAGCATCCTTGAAGGATTCGCAGGTGGCCATGACTGTAAATAATGAGGTTTCCTCTGTTTCCTTTTGTTCACATAAAGTTTCCCACCAATCTTTGACATGGGGAATGACTTTGCGGAGCGTAAAAGTAATCTTTTCTCTATTTGAAAAGTTATGGATAGAAAAATACCCTTCTAGTAAATTCAACCATTTGTCTACAGCATCTACATCTATCTAACCTTCAAATATAGGAATATTGAAGTTTATTTGTACCTTGAAGGGGGCATTGGCTCCGCTTGAAGAAGATGCATCGCCTGTTGGTAGTCACCGAAGGATTTGCGTGAAACTATCCATCATCTCGTTCTTATGTTGCGTGAGGGATTCCTCAATCAAAAGTGATAAAGGTTATCCTATCCCATCATATTTCTTTTCTCCTACCATGAGAGGTCGCTTGGGCTTGCAAAATCTTTTGTCCTCAAGCGAAACAAGCTCAAGACCCAAATCTTTGTACTCCGACCTCGTTGGGGACATGCATTAAGACGACAAGGAGAAGACTGCTCTGATACCACTGATCTAGATTTTATGAGCAGAATGAAATGACTACATATTATTAACAGATGCTTAACACAGAATAACAAAGATACAGTAAAATTAGTTTTCTATTCAATAAGAAAATAAGTTGAAACTGTAAAATGCAGCGGAAAACAAGCTTGTTGGAATGGTGGCGGCTTATCTCTAAGAAGAGATGTGATGGATGAACTCATTCGCAAGAAGATCATTACAATGAGGCTCTGAAGGCCTTATTACAATAAGGGGTTTCAAAAACCCTAAACATCCAAAAACCTAACCCTAGGAGATGAAGCACCAAAAGTCATGTGGGTCTCATTTGGGTAAGTTAGTACATCAACTTCTCGGGGTCATAACTTTTGCATACGATCTTCGTTTTAGGTGTACGATAGTCCATTGGAAATATCTATCCAAGGACTAGAACAGAAGAAAATAATTTTGTTATGAAATTTTGTGACCGCAACATACCCAAAAAAACATCGTTTAGGCCCTCAAAATGGCTATGGAAGTTTAGGACCCGAAAAACTGCTTAAAATAGTAAATTACCAAAATTGCTAGAAAGTTGTTTTGAGCCAGATAGAACAGGTGGGAAGCCACTGATATCCACTTGGATCAATCCTCTCTCCTTAGGAAGCAATGGTCTCCATTGCGTTGATTTCCCCCATCAGATGAGGAAATTTCTGCTGAATTTGGCCTCTTGTGAGCCACTTGCATTGGTGCAGGAGCTGTCCAGATTTGACGACTTGATAAAGTTGGATCCTTTGTTCTCGAGTGCCCTTGATCTGTGTGTCAACAATTTGATCACTGGATTCATGTGGTATGTAGTCGGGGTTGATCTCTCTTGGTGTCAACTTCTCTGCTACGTCCGAGGTGTCCAATAATGGTGGGAAATAAGGCCGAAGAAGGTCCACATTGAACACTGGGTGCAGGCCAGGGAAAGGAGGAATGTTGAGATCAAAAGATTTATACCCCACAGCCTTGGTGATGGTGTACGGCCCATAACGGAGTGCGAAACAATTCTGATGGGGTCCTATAAGGCATTCCTTCTGCAAGTGCAAACAAACTTTGTCGCCCACCTGAAACTTATGTGGCACCCGATTTTGATCATGGCACTACTTGTACTTGTCATTGGAATTCTATAGGATATCCTGAACCTGTTGGTGAATGTGTTGAATCCTCTCAATGAATCGGGTGGATTTGTCAGCCTCAGTTGGAGCAAGAGAGGAGTCGGTTGAGGAGACCGCAAGGGGAAGTGCAACATCTATGGGACCCAATGGTTGGAATCAAAAACCCCACCTGAAAGGGGCTATGGTCAATTGAGCTATGCAAGGCTCGGTTGTAGCTATGTTGGACATAGGGAAGAATCTCATCCCATGTGTGAGGGTGCTTGGAATTGTACATGTGCAGTATATGCACAATCATTCAATTTAGGACCTCGTTTTTGCCATTTGTCTGGGGGTGTAAGGTCGTGGATTTGGTGAGCTTGGTGTCCAGCAATGACTAGAGGCTCGACCAGAATGTGCTGAGAAATCGACTATCTCGATCTAAGACAATGGTTTGTGGGATTCCAAAATGTACCCAGACTCATCTAAAGAAGAGCTTGGGAATGGATTCTGCTGTGATTCTCTTCTTCCGGGCAACAAGAATCACCATCTTAAAAAAGCGATCAACAACCACAAAAACAGAGTCATTTCCCCACTTGGTGGATGGGAGGCCCGACATGTAGTCCATTGAGTTGGATTCCCATGGCCTGTTAGGAGTAGGAAGAGGGGTGTACATGCCTTGTTTCTTAGTGGTTGGTTTGGCAATAGCGCAGGTAGTGCAAGACCTGATATACTTGCTAACCTCTTGTCGAAGTTTCGGCCAATAGAAATGTTTTTGTAGCATCGATACTGTCTTTTCGACACCAAAGTGTCCTGCCACCCAACTATTGTGGGCTTCCCAGATCATATTCGCTCACTCGCTTGATGGAACACAGATATGGCCTAGATGACACAACAACCCATCCTGAAGATGGAAATTATTCACAATTTCCTTTGCACCCAACATTTGGTAGGTGGGGGCGAAGTCTGGGTCTGTCTCATAGAGTTGGGGACATCCAGAGGTCTCATGGCTACAAGATTCTAGCACTGTGGTGAGTGCCATGACTTATGGTCTGCTAAGGAAATTAACGACATGGTTGGTGCTTCCTGTTTTATACTTGATGTTGAGGTGGAATTGCTGCAAGTATGTGGACCACTTTTGATGGTGGTCATTCTGCAATTTTCCTTGTGTCTGCATGAACTGTAGTGGCTTATGATCAGTGTGGATGACTGTCTCCTTCCAAAGAATGTAATGTCTCCACTGGCATCAAACTTTCACAATGGAGTACATTTATTTGTCGTAAGTAGGGTACTTACGGAAAATATCTGATACTGTCTCACTATGATAGGACAGGGGGTGGTCGTGCTGCGTGAGAATGAAACCCATAGCATAGTATGAAGCATCAGTCTCAATCTCAGAGGATTGTTGTAGATTTGGTACTGAAAGTATTAGGGCTGAGTACAAGAACTACTTCAAATCATCGAGCGCTTGCAGTTGAGGCTGGCCCCACGCAAATTTTGCCATAGCCCCACGCAAATTTTTCCATACCACCACCACTAGTTATTTGGCTGAGGGCCCATGCATTATGGGAGAATCCCAACACTAACCTGTGGTAGAAATTGCCAAGGCCCAAGATTCTCTGAACCTCAGTGAGTGTGGTCGAGGCCGGCCAACCACAGATGACTTGGATCTTGGTTGGATCCACATTTACGCCATGTTGATCAATGATGTAGCCGAGGTAATGGACCCTATCCACGCTGAAGGATCATTTTTTTAAGTTGATGTATAGCTTGTGTTTCCGCAGGGTGTGCAGAACCTGTTGAATATGCTGCAAGTGTTCGTCCCAAGTCTTGTCGTAAATGAGAATGTCATCCGGATACACCACTACAAAATTATTGGTAAATGGTCACTGGATATCGTCCATCATCCTCATGAAAGTGGTTGTAGAATTTGCTAGACCAAAGGGCATGACCAACCATTCAAAAAGGCTTCCTCTGACTTGAAGGCAATCTTCCATACATATGTATGTTCTATCAGGACCTGGTGGTAGCCAGACTTCAGATCAATCTTACTGAAGTATTTGGCCCCCCTGAGTTGATCAAGAAGGTCGTCGATTCGAGGAATCATGTACAAGTTTCTGACTGTGATTTTATTTAGAGCCCAGTAATCGATGCAGAGTTGCCAAGTTCCATCTTTCTTCTGTGCCAGCACGATTGGGCTCCCACAAGGTGATGATTTGGGATGGATGTGCCCCTTATGGAGCAATTCTTGGATCTATCGCTTGATCTCCTCATTCACAAATAGAGAGTGGCGATAGACTGTCCCATTTGGTAGTGGTGTGCCAGGGGTCATATCGATGGGGTGCTTGACTTGGCAGTGCAGAGGTACCCTGGTAGGTGAGGAGAAGATATTTGAGTATTCTTCCACGAGCTTATCTACTTACTTCTACTGTGTGGAGAGGTCAGTCGCAGAGACCCTCGATGTGGCTATGATTTTTCTCTCATTCTAAGAGAGAATCATGAAGAAGACAAACTTCTCTATTTGAGAGATGACCTTCCTGCATTGCTTAGCAGATATCAAGGAAATAACACTAGGTGGGATAGCCTCGGGTATCCTGTACAATTTCTTGTTCAAGGTAATAATAACACTACAAGGCCAAGACTCATATACAACATGACGTTTCCATAAATAAGGTTGTCCCAAAAGAACACCACAAACTTTGAGAGGAGAAACATCACACAATACCTCGTCTTTGAAGGGCTTGATGTCATATGACAGTCGACACTATTGGTCGACGCGGACATCGCTTCCTTGGTGGAGCCATCCAATGGTGTAGGGTTGTGGGTGTGGTGTTTTTGACAGGGCCAGCCGCTTGACGACCTCTTCTGAGATGAGGTTCTTATATCTACCACTATCAAAGATGAAGTGTAGTGGGGTGCCTTTTACCCACATTTTTGAATGGAAGAGGCGCTCTCCTTCTTCTGGATCGTCTGGTTCACCATGCTCTAGCTTGGTGGTAGCAAGGGTGGCACTGGGTTCCGCATCAATGATCCATCTTCCCCTTTATGGTTCTGACTCAGAGTCAGAATCCACATCTGATTTAGAGGCTTTCACTTCGGCCACTAGTGACTGCTTTGAGCGATAGTCAACAGTGTTATGCCAAGGGCTCTTATGGAAGTTGCACCACTTCGGTATCTTTCTTTGTCTTTCCAGTGTCCTTACTTTCTTGCGGCTTGGACTGGTTGTCTTGATGATGTCCATATTTTCTCTGTCCTTTCTTCTGTGGGTTGGGGCCACCCTTTCCTGGATTTTGTTGTGAGGGGTTCCCCGGCCCAAATTATCGCATCTTTTGTTTGAGCTTCTGCTCGATTTTGACGGCATATCGCTAGGTCACGCCCAAGGATGAGATGTACATAAATTCCATTTTGGTCTGGATGTATCTATGCAGAACACCATGATACTTGAGAACTATATGTCCCTCCGAATCTTTGATATCCATCTTGGTACGCAAGGTATGGAAGATATTTGTGAAATATGGCACTGCTTGGTCTCTTTCTTGCCGCAGTGTGGTCCATTTTGTATACAAGTCGTCATAACTTCTGACAGGGTAGTATTATTCCTTAATAGCATCCCTGAAGGCTTCACAGGTGGCCATGGCTATAAATAATGAGGGTTCCTCTGTTTCCTTTTTCTCATAGAAAGTTTCCCACCAATCATTTACATGGGGAAACGCTTTGGGAAGCGAAAAAGTAATCTTTTCTATATTTTAAAAGTTATGGACGAAAAAATACCCTTCTAGTATATTCAACCACTTGTCTACAACATCTGCGTCTATCTGACCTTCAAATATAGGAATATTGAATTTTATTTGTACCTTGAAGGGGGCGGCACCTCCACTCGAAGAAGATGCGTCGCCTATTGGTAGCTGCCAAAGGATTTGCACGAAAATATCCATCATCTCGTTCCTCTGTTGCGTGAGGGCTTCCTTAATCAACAATTTGAAAGGATCTCCTATCCCATCATATTTATTTTCTCCTACCATGAGAGGTCGCTTGGGTGTGCGAGAGCTTTTTTCCTCAAGAGAAGCAAGCTCGAGACCCAAATCTTTGTACTCCAACCTCGTTGGGGACATGCATTAAGACAACAAGGAGAAGACTGCTTTGATACCACTAATATAGATTTTATGAGAAAAACTAAATGACTACATATTATTAACAGATGCTTAACACAGAATAACAGAGATACAGTAAAACTAGTTTTCTATTCAATAAGGAAATAAGCTGAAACTGTAAAATGCAGCGAAAAACAAGCTTGTTGGAATGGTGGCGGATTATCTCTGAGAAGAGATGTGATAGCTACACTCATTCACAAGAATATCATTACAATGAAGCTCTGAAGGCCTTTTTACAATAAACAAGGGTTTCAAAAACCTTAAACATCCAAAAACCTAAACCCAGGAGATGAAGCGCCAAAAGTCATGTGGGCCCCGTTTGGGTAAGTTAGTACATCAACTTCCCGGGGTCGTAACTTTTGCATACAATCTTCGTTTTAGGCATACGATAGCCCATTGGAAAGATATATCCGAGGAATAAAACAATTGCCCAAAATTTTCTCATGAAATTTTGCGAACCCAACATACCCAAAAAAACATCGTTTAGGGCCTCAAAACGGCTAAAAATAGTAAATTACCAAAATTGTCAGAAAGTTGTTTTGAGCCAGCTGGAACAGGTGGGTGGACACCAATATGGTCTCCATTGCATTGAGTTCCCCCATCATATGAGGAAATTTCTGCTAAATTTGAGCTCGGGTGAGCCACTTGCCTTGGTGCAGGAGCTGCCCCGCTTTGACGACTCGATAAACCTGGATCCTTTGTTGTCGAGTGCCCTTGATCTTTATGTCCACAATCTGATCACTGGATGCCTATTGTATGCAGTCAGGGTTGATATCTCTTAGTTTCATCTACTCTTCTACGTCCGAGGTTTCCAATAATGGTGGAAAATAAGGCCGAAGGAGGTCCACATTGAACACTGGGTGCAGGCCAAGGAAAGGAGGAATGTTGATCTCAAAAGCATTATCCCCCACAGCCTTAGTGTTGGTGTACAACCCATAATGGAGTGGGAAAAGCTTTCAATGGGGTCCTGTAAGGTGTTCTTTCTGCAAGTGCAACCAAACTTTTTCGCCCACCTAAAAATTATGTGGCACCCAATGTTGATCATGGCGCTGCTCGTACTTGTCATTGGACTTCTGTAGGATATCCTGAACCTATTGGTCAATGTGTTGAATCCTCTCAATGAAATGGGTGGCTTTGTCAACCTCAGTTGGAGCAGGAGAGGAGTCGGTCAAGGAGACTGCAAGGGGAAGTGCAACATCTATGGGACCCAATGGTTGGAATCCCAACCCCACCTGAAAGGGGTTGTGGCCGATTGAGCTATGCAGGGATCGGTTGTAGCTATGCTGGACATAGGGAAGACTCTCATCCCATGTGCGAGGGTGCTTGGAATTATACATGCATAGGATATGCACGATCATTCAATTTATGACCTTTTTTTGACCATCTATCTGGGGGTGGAAGGTCATGGATTTGGTGAGCTTGGTGTCCAACAGTGACCAGAGGCTCGACCAGAATGTGTTGAGAAATCATCTATCCTGATATGATACAATGGTTTGTGGGATTCCAAAATGTACCCAGACTAGTTCAAAGAAGAGCTTGGCAGTGGCTTCTGCTGTGATGGTCTTCTTGCATGTAACCATAATCACCATCTTAGAAAAGTGATCAAAAACCACAAAAACACAGTCATTTCCCCACTTGGTGGAAGGGAGGCCCGACATGTAGTCCATTGAGATGGATTCCCATAGCCTGTCAAGAGTCAGAAGAGGGGTGTACAGGAACTATTTCTTAATGGTCGGTTTGGCAATAGCGTAGGCAATGCAAGACCTGATATACTTGTTGACCTCTTGTCGAAGTTTCAACCAGTAGAAATTTTTCTGTAGCATTGCCACTATCTTTTCGACATTGAAGTGTCATGCCACCCGACTGTAGTTGGCTTCCTAGATCAGCTTCGCTCACTCACTTGATGGAACACAAATGGCCTAGATGACACAACAACCCATCCTAAAGATGGAAATTATTGACAATTGCCTTTGCACCCAACATTTGGTAGGTGGGGGTGAAGTCTAGGTCTGTCACATAGAGTTGGGGCCATCCAGAGGTCTCATGGCCGCAAGAGTCTAGAACTGTGGTGAGTGCCGCGACTGGTGGTTTGTTGAGGAAATCAGTGACATGGTTTTTTCTTCGTGTTTTATACTTGATGTTGAGGTGGAATTGTTGCAAGCATGTGGACCACTTTTGATGGCGGTCATTTTGCAATTTTCCTTGTGTCTGCATGAACTGTAGTGGCTTATGATCAGTGTGGATGACTGTCTCCTTCCCAAGAATGTAAAGTCTCCACTGGCAGCAGGATTTCACAATGGAGTACATTTCTTTTTCAAAAGTAGGGTACTTATGGACAACATATGATAGTGTCTCACTATGATAGGCCATGGGGTGGTCGTGCTGCGTGAGAATGGCACCCACAACATAGTCTGAAGCATCAATCTCAATCTCAAAGGGTTGTTGTAGGTATGGTAGTGAAAATACTGGGGATGAGCACAAGCACTGCTTCAAATCATCGAACGCTTTTTGTTGGGCTCAGCCCCACACAAATTTTGCATTACCACCACCCCTGGTTATTTGGCTGAGGGCCCATGCAATATGAGAGAATCCCAACACTAACCTGCGATAGAAATTAGCAAGGACAAAGAAGCTCCGAAGCTCCGAAGAAGCTCCACGACCTTATCTACTTGCTTCTATTGTGTGGAGATGTCCGTCGTAGAGACCCTCGATGTGGTTGTGATTTTTCTCTCATTCTGAAAGAAAATCACGGGGAAGACAAAATTCGTTGTCTGAGAGATGACCTTTCTGCATTTCTTAGCAGAGATCAAGGAAATAGCACTAGGTGGGACATCCTCGGGTCTCCTGTACAATTTTATGTTAAAAGTAGTAATAACACTATGAGGATTAGACTCATATACATCATGATTGTTGTGTTTCTTATATGTTTAGTATAATGCACTCATTAACTTCCAATCTGTGATTCATAATCAACAAAGTTACAAGACACCAGTAAGAAAGGTAATTCTAATGTCATGAGTATAAATCTATTCTAAATTATGTATGCTGGAAACAAAACAAAATAGAAAACTGAAATGCACTTGGTTGTCTTTCACAGAGAGGCTATCTACTCCATTATGGCACATGCAAGTATGAGATGGAGTTGGTTTGATAGATCAACTCTGCTATCTAACCCAGAAAACTAACTATGCAATCCACACTTCTGGAAGGGAAATCACACATCAATCATCAAGACATAGCATGCGTAGTTCAAAAGTCAATATACTGAGTATGTTGTGGTTCACAATGTGTTGTTGTGAACTTCACTAGTTCTCCTTCAGATATCTCTGACTACTGCTACCAACATTAATGTCTATGAAGAAAAATCAAATTCATAAAAACAGAGCATATGCAAAAGCAGAGCAAGTAAAGATCTCTAAGAAATCATATAATGGAAATCATATTCTAAGTTGTACTGCTATCATCTGAGAGAATTAAAGCTTCAGCTAATTTAACATTTAAACTATTAAAAACAAATGCTACTACTAATAGATGAAGATGCTGAACTTTGTTGGGCGGTGGGCCCTTGCTGCTTCAATAGGTCAGCGATTGGAGTCTATAGTAATCTTGCCTTCAACCCACACATTACTCTCATTCAAATTTAAAACATAGAATCAAACTTATGTTAACAACTCAACTCACATTTAATCATAGACAATCAAGACATGGAGATAAATGACGTCTTTCTATTAATCTTCACTCAGAATATGTTCTGCAATATAACATGCTGCTTCACATGTTGTAATATTCTAACTCTCTCCACACTTCCACCATCCTTGCCACAACTATTTAACAGACTTAGTCGTGAAACACAAGGAGGTGAAATGATTTGCAAATCAGTCAATTGTTAATTTTAATTATTCGGTTACGTCTTTTAGCTTCATCCTCATGACACGAAGTGCATGAGGATGAGGCAATCAACAAACTATTCTAGCATAGCCTTGCTAAAGCAAATAAACATCCAACAATTGTCTTGGGCCTGAGTTGGACTAAACTTGGTACACTCGACTCTCTATATTGGTACTGGATCACGACAAGTAGATGGTACCGGATCATGACAGTGCGCAAATGGTGGTACCGTATCATGACATTCCATGACCGTTGGTACCAGATCGCAACAGGTGATATTCAGTACTGGATGTGCTTGGTACCGGATTTGGACAGTGGCAGTCTTGGTCCGCAAGTACCAGATAGCTAAGCTGGTACAGGAAGGATAGATTTATCTAGGGGTCAAAGATTATACATGGCAAATTGAAGAATTAGTACATGAAATGTTTAATTTCCTAGCTCAATAAACCACAAAATGCATGAATTAATCACACTTTAACTTATAACCTTATCAATGGATAATGGTAGCGTTCTTTTCATTCTCCCAAGCTTAGGTAAGCCAAAAATTTATATATGAGGAGTATAATAGGGTAGTGGGGATGTTAATTTTGGGTTTCAACATTCCCCCATGCCAAAATCATTGCATGTCCTCATGCAACTGAAAACAAACCCAAAATTTCTTCAAAACTTGACACTGCATTCTTTACTTCGGTGGATCAATGATGTTGTTGGTTGAGGCCTCTTCTTTCAGCTCCCTTTTTATCACCCTAACATATTGTAGGAGTCGTAGTACCTTCTTGAGCTTGTTAGAAGTTTCTTCATGGTCATCTTGAAGTTTTTGTCTGGTTGCTTTCAATTGCTCATTTTCCTTTTGATATACTTGTCCAATAGTTGGTATTCCTTCACTTCTTGTTTGAGTTCCTGATTTTGTTTTTGCAGTTCCCCAATCTTTTTCTTCATTTGTTCTTTTGTCAAGGTCTTTGTTGACTCCATCATTATTGGCTGGATGAATTCCCTTTCTTAGAATTCCTCCCTCATCCCACATAAGGTAATAGTGGCTTGTTCCTCGGTCAAACTAGGGATGTCATCCTGGACTGATAGGTCTTCAGAAGGAGAGGTAAGATCGATTGGATCTTCCTGTGTATGAGGAATGACAATTGTTTTTCCCTTCTTTTCCATTCTCCTTGTGGTTCTTTTACAAGGAGGTACTGGATCAGGGGTGCTCATATGCTTCCTTTTCTTCTTTTCTATTTGTGAAATGGTGATAGGGGACTGTTCTATAGACTGTTTACTTTTAGTTTCTTAGCTATGCTTCCCTTTCTTCATAGTTTTTGTCTAATGACCCTTCTCCTCAAGTGCCACTGTTGAAGTCTCCTGTACTAATTTGGTTTTACCTTTTGATTTGTGACTTTTAAAAGTCTTATTGACTATGGGAGAGGACCCTGCTTGTCTACTAGCTTTTTTGTGTTGGCTCACTATCCTGGATGATGATGGAATTGCCTTATCCTTCTTGCCCTTTTTATTTTGAGGTTCCTTATTTTTCTTTGGAGCGTGTTGGTCTTCCTCCACAGGTTTGTTTTATGTGGGAAGGTGTTGAGTGATAAGGGTTTTCCAACTAATCCTCTGCTTCCTAAGTTCATGTAAAACTAACATTTTAATGACTTGGATGGTAAATGCTAGTCTTCTTAGTTTTGGATAGGGATTTGACACCTCTTACCATTTTGTTTAAACTCATCCATTGAAAATATGGGAAATAAATTTCAGGGCCTCCTTCAAAGTGTAATAGAAGCCTAAGATGATATATGAAGGTCACAGCATACCTTCCCTCACAAGTGACGAATCGTTGAAGACTAGTAATCATTGGATGATACTCTTCTTTGATATAGTTCCTAGGGATCCCCTTTTTCCAATCAGGGTGTTGATGGTCTTCTTTCAAAAATCATTGGCACATCTCCTTGTTGATTCCTACACCTTTGAAGTATTTGGATCCTCTGTTAGGTAATCCCGTGACCTCCCTTATGGTTGCTTCATTGATTGTCAACTGCAGATTTCCTATATGCACAATCTCTCCATCATAACCCTGAATAAATTTGTGAGATATCTTATTGTGCCAGCCTATGAATTTCTCCAAAAATGGCATCCATCCTAATCTAGCATACTTTTCTTGACATAGTTGGAATTCCTCAGTTTCTCTATAAATTTGGAAGATTGGTTCATGTCTACTTACGACCATCGTTATAAGTTGTGAGAAAAGGATCGGGCTGTAGCACAAAGGTTTAGTCAATTGATGAGGGTAAGGGTTTGGTACTGGAGAGGAGTAGGCTCGGAACTAGAGAAAGGTAACGACAGGGGAAAGATGGTGATGGTGTCAGTAATGCAAATGGTAAGTTTTAATAAGGATGCCGCAAGGAAAATTTAAGACCAGATGGGGCTTATCTGAATGGCTTCGCCACCCAAATAAGCCATTTCATTTCTACCCGTTAATGTAATGATGAGGACAAGACATTGGGTGTAAAAGCATCATTTTGGGATAGGTGATTGGACTTCCGAGTGGTGAATTTAATGTTGGATCATGGTTCATGACACAAGATAAGTTCATGATTTTCTTAAGGATGAAGTACATTCGTGGMCTATCATTACTAGACATGCTTCATATTCATGMTTTGATGTGATTTTTTCCCTYAACCATTTTYGAGCACTTATGAGAGGATTGATTARGTTTAGGCATATGGGTATGMRGGATAGGTGCATGGTTTTAATACTAAGGTCATAAGATCTAGTATATAWKTTCATACYTATTGTAKTTTTATGAGSAGAGGAAAATAAATACCATGTTACCTTTKCTTTTACCTKTGTATGRTCAATACCCATAGCATRTGYGACTACTTGTAGATTGTCAWAATTCATCYTTTTAGRCTGGAGTTTTCTGAAAGYTTGGTACKRGAATTTYCTRTACTTCTTTTATTCTRTGCTTATCYTCTTTTGTATTTGKTTCTRCAGGGTTGTAGGGTGATCATGYTGGTTTCTRAAGGTGAGATGTGAKTCTRAAAARGAKTTCTGAAGGAGMTCTTTGACCTTCCCCCATGCCAAGGATGTTGCATATCYGTATGCAAGAAGATTCAACATTTTGTATCATAATGGAGAAAAGATGATAAGAGAAAAAAAAAAACAATCAAATTTTGGAAGTACATTTATCACCTAGCATATGATCTCATGCCTAAAAATTGAAATTTACTTTCTTTTGATGGCTTATTGACAAAGGTAGCATTCAACAGTGAAAATAGGGGAATTTTTATATGTTTGCCAGAAGAACAGGTCCAACCTAACTTGCTTCAGAGATTTACTATCATTAGATGTTATAGATAAATTTCACAGTATAAGTAGATTAGACTCCCTAATTAGGGCTCCACTCTTAAGAAGCTTCCTTCTTAGGTAATGTAGGATTTAGATGCCAGACCGGTAAGTTGACTTAGGGTAATTCTCAAATGGACATTTGCTTGTAGTAATTATGTTGCTTATTAATCTAGAGTTTGTATCTCATAAATGCCAATAGTGACCTATGTTTTTTTAGATGACAAAAATGAATTTTTCAATCAGACAAGTATAGATGAGACATTTCTCAACCAGAACCCACTGCCAGCAAGCTTGTTCAGTACTCTGGTGGGGTAGTTGTGATAATTAGTGAGAGATCAATTCCCCAGGCAGAATGCCCCATTTCCAACAGACTCGTTCAGTACCCTGATGGGTTTGCCTGGTCATACCACAGACCAGTACCCGCTGCCAGTAGACCTGTTCAGTATCCCGGCGGGTTAGTCTCTTAAACCCTTTTTCCATCAGAGGCTTCTTGTCCATAGTCACCTATTTTGGTTTTTATTAAAGAGTGTTGTGCATGGTGACAGGGGAGGCTCTTCTGAAAACCTTTTTACAAGCTAGGATGGTATTGGGTTGGAAGGTATATGCTCTTCTTTGAATGTCTTTTAAAGATTTGTCTGAAGGAAAAATATACTTTTTATGCACATTATTTCTTTAGAGTGATCCAGATGTATAATTTTGTTTGAGTTTGTCCATCAGAGAATGACCTAAAGTTTCCTTAGGGTACTGGTACATCCTATTCCATAAAAAAATTCCTAGTTTGCCCATGGTAGAGAGTGTTCATATACTCATATGTTACTCTTTAGTAAGATAATCCATGAATACTATTGAAGTCTGGTTAGGGTGAGATAGTTACTTGTAGGCTGATATATTTTTGTCCCTTTAATCATGTTGAAATACTGGATAAAGGCAACTTCTAGTCTTTGAAGAGGATTATGGTTCTTTGAGCATTCATAGGTAAAGATTGTGTCCCTCTTTTTTTTATTTTGTTTTTAAGCAATAGAACCAAAAGAAATTAAAATACTTCTTAAATTAAGTAGTCCATTAAGATGGATTCCCATGCCCTGTCAGGAGTCATAAGAGGGGCGTGTGGGCCCTGTTTCTTAGTGGTCAGTTTGGCAATAGCGCAGGTAGTGCAAGACTTGATAAACTTGCTCACCTCTTGTCAAAGTTTTGGCCAGTAGAAATGTTTCTGTAGCATCGCCATTGTCTTTTCAACACCAAAGTGTCCTGCCACCTGACTATAGTGGGATTCCCACATCATCTTCGCTTGCTCGCTCGATGGAACATAGATATGGCCCAGGCGACACAACAACCCATCCTGAAGGTGGAAATTATCGACCACTGCCTTTGCACCCAACATTTGGTAGGTGGTGATGAAGTCTAGGTCTATCTCATAGAGTTGCGACCATCCAGAGGTCTCATGGCCGCAAGATTCTAGAACTGTGGTGAGTGTCACGACTGGTGGTTTGTTGAGGCAATCAGTGATGTGGTTGGTGCTTCCTATTTTATACTTGATGTTGAGGTGGAATTGTTGCAATTATGTGGACCACTTTTGATGGCGATCATTCTGTAATTTTTCTTATGTCTGCATGACCTGCAGTGGCTTATGATCAGTGTGGATGACTGTCTCCCTCCCAAGAATGTAATGTCTCCACTAGTGGCAGGCTTTCACAATGGAGTACATTTCTTTGTCGTAAGTAATGTACTTATGGAAATCATCTGATATTGTCTCGCTATGATAGGCCACGGGGTGGTTGTGTTGTGTGATAACAACACCCACAACATAGTCTGAAGCATTAGTATCAATCTCAAAGGGTTGTTGTAGGTCTAGTAGTGAAAGTATTAGGGATGAGCACAAGCACTTCTTCAAATCATCGAATGCTTGTTGTTGAGGTCGTCCCCACACAAATTCCTCCTTACCACCACCCCTGAGTATTTGGCTAAGGGCCCATGCAATATGGAAGAATCCCAACACAAACCTGCGATAGAAATTGGTAAGGCTTAAGAAGCTTCGAAGTTCAGTGAGTGTGGTTGGGGCTGGCCAGTCACGGATGACTTGGATCTTGGATGAATCCACATGTACGCCATGTTGATCAATGATTTAGCCTAGGTAATAGACCCTGTCCATGCCGAAGGAGCATTTTTCCAAGTTAGTGTATAGCTTGTGCTATTGCAGGGTGTGCAGAACCTGTTGAATATGTTGCAAGTGTTCGGCTCAAGTCTTGTTGTAAATGAGAATGTCATCCAGATACACCACTACAAAATTATTGGTGAATGGTCGCAGGATATCATCCATCATCCTCATGAAAGTGGCTGGAGCATTTGTCATACCAAAGGGCATGACCAACCATTCAAAAAGGCCTTCCTTTGACTTGAAGACGGTCTTCCATACATCTATCTCTTCTATCGGGACCTGGTGGTAGCTAGACTTCAGATCAATCTTACTGAAGTATTTGGCCCCCATGAGTTGATCAAGGAGGTTGTTGATTCAGGGAATCATGTATCGGTTTTTGACTATGATTTTATTTAGAGCCCGGTAATCAATGCCCAGTCCCCAGGTTCCATCTTTGTTCTGTACCAGCATGATTGGGCTCCCACAAGGTGATGAGCTTGGATGGATGTGCCCCTTGTGAATCAATTCTTGGATCTGTTGCTTGATCTCCTCATTTACTAACAGAGAGTGGTGATAGACTAGCCCATTGGGCAGTGGTGCACTGGGGGTCAGATCGATGGGGTGCTTGACCTGGCAGTGTAGAGGTACCCCGGTAGGTGAGGATAAGATATCTGAGTATTCTTCCACGACCTTATCTACTTGCTTCTGTTGTGTGGACAGGTCGGTAGCAGAGACCCTCGATGTGGCTGTGATTTTTCTCTCATTCTGAGAGCGAATCACAAAGAAGACAAACTTCCCTGTCTGAGAGATGACCTTCCTGCATTGCTTAGAAGAGATCAAGGAAATAGCACTAGGTGGGACAGCCTCGGGTATCCTATACAATTTCCTGCTCAAAGTAATAATAACACTATGAGGCCTAGAATCATATACAACATGATGTTTCCATAAATAAGGTTGGCCCAAAAGAACATCCCCAACTTCGAGAGGAGAAACATTACACAATACTTCATCTTTGAAGGGCTTGATGTCATCCGAAAGTCGACACTGTTGGCTGACGCAAACATCAGTTCCTTGGCGGAGCCATCCAATGGTGTAGGGTTGTGGGTGCGGCGTTGACAGTAGATCCATTTTCTTGATGCCCTCTACTGAGATGAGGTTCTTCTGGCTACCACTTTCAATGTGAAGTGCAGTGGGGTGCCTTCTACCCACATTTGTGAATGGAAGAGGTTCTCTCCTTCTTTTGGCTCATCTGGTTCACCATGTTGGAGCTTGGTGGTAGAAACAGTGGCACTGAGTTCCACTTCAATGATCCATCTTCCCCTTTCTGGTTCTGACTCAGAGTCATAACCCGCATCTGATTCAGAGGCTTTCACTTTGGCCACCAGCGTCTGCTTTGAGCGGAAGTCAACAGTGTTATGCCAAGGGCTCTTATGGAAGTCGCACCACTTCCTGGTTTATTTTTTTGTCTTTCCGGTGTCCTTATTTTCTTGAGGCTTGTGTTATCACTCCAAGAAACCCTTTGTGGTTGCATACCAAAGGTGCTTGGTAACTTAAGAAATGAATGTTTTTGTATTTTGTGAATGGGGTTCAATGGGACAACTCAATACAGCTTATGGCATTCAAACATGAAAATGATAAACAAATAGATAGTGCTCTCAAAGATTGATTAATCAGCAGATAAATTTAAAGTGGGTGGAGAACAGATTGTAACTAAAACAGTACAATGTAGGGTCTAAGAGACAATCAAGAGACTTATTATCAGGCTATGAGCTAAACAATGGGATAACATCCATTCAAAGCTTGACAACACAAATAATAATGCAGAAGAAAGATGGAAAACTGATAATCAAAATTGAAAGGAACCTGTGATCTGTATTAACATAAAAAGTCTGAGTACAATAGCCAATTACTCCATCCAAAATCGAACCCTAGGTTCATGTCCTGTTCTGATATTTATAAGATTACAAAACAATCATCTGATCCTAAAAACATGGATCAGATCAACTAAAATTAGAAAGTAAAAACTGTTGCAAGATATGTGGAATATTTCCTCAAAAAGAGGTCAATCCCTAATTTTCCTCTGTTGACTGTTGATGATGAGTAGACATCCTTCCAAGGCTAAAATACTCTTCTCCCATTGAAGACAAGTCGAGTTGGATGATGTGGCAAAATACCCTACTTTTTACTTCAAATGAAATTGCCCATATACCTTTGAAATCATTCTTGTCTTCATCATATATCAAAAATGACTGCTGAAGTGAGTGAGATAGTTCATAAGACATGCATTGGAAAAGGTTCCAAACATTTTCATATCAAAAATCCTCGACCTGTGCAAAAACTCACTCGAATTCTGGACACACAGACTTTCGGTGGTTGGCTGGAACAGTTCATGGGTAAGTTATCCACTGAAATCGCCTGTTTCGGTGGTTAATGAGCACAGTGGGGCTCACCTAAACCACCGAATGTTTCACTTTGAAGACCTTTCAAAATTGCAAAAATGCCTATTTTGAAACTTCTTTTAATGCTCATGCTTTCTGAGATGTTGTAGTCTTTATTCAAGCAGACCTTCGAATCTTTGTCGACTGTGCTGGAGAATCGGTTACATCTATTATGGTTGTGGCCAGATTGGCCAAGGTGTCTAACCCGGTTTGTTCCTCCTCTGACGATTCAAACTTCTTTAGCTTGAGTCTTAGGACCCTTAGCTGCCTATACAATTTCATGTTTTCCCTAATTAACTCTTTGTTTCTATCTTTGATTGAATCATGCTTTTCTTTAAGGGTTTCATTCTCTTTGAATAGTTCAGCAACCTTCTATGTTAGATCTGTGTTTGCCTTTTTGATTACTCTCTCAAGTACTTCCATCTCATAAATTTCTCGCAGAAGCTTATTGATTTTCTTGGTCTTACCTTTCTAAGGCTTGCTAGATGAAGCTTCTTCTTTTGGTTGCCTGTGTGTTTCTGAAGGCTTTGATGGAGGTGTGTTTATCTTCAGTTTGACATCATGCTTGGTCTGCAAGGTATCCTGTGCTTTTACCATCTCCTGCTCTGAATCGGATTCGCTATATGGCAGATTGAGAGGGTTTTTTCCCATGACAGGGTTTGTATCCTCAATCTTTAATCTCTTCCTGATTTGTCCCTATTTGCTGGATGATGTTTTTACAGAATCCCTGGGCATTGAAATCCCTTTTCTCCTTCCACAACTACTCTTAGGAGTAGAATCATTTTTGCTTCTAGATTTCTTTTCTTTTATCTCTGGTGGTCTTTCGGTCTCAAACTCATTCCAGAACAGGAAGAAACTCCATTCTATTTGCTTCCTGTACAGAGCTTCTTTAACAAGGAGGGTAATCAACCCCTGATGTGATATTCTGCTTGAAACTTTGGTGGGCTGAGCCTTTACCTGTTTTTCCATTTTAATCAGGGTCTTATGAAAGAAATAGGGTATGTTCAAGTGTTCCCTGCCTGTGAAGTGATTTAACAATTTAAAATGATAGTACATCACTCTGTTATAACGCCCTTCACAGGTAATGTATACCAGAATCGCCTTCAGAAGGGTCTGCCACTTTAGCTCCAGATAAGACATGGGAATGTCTTTCTTCCATGTCAGAGTTTTATGGA
>ML791964.1:553371-571270 GCA_009831015.1 Picea engelmannii
GAAAATGATAAACAAATAGACAGTGCTCTCAAAGATTGATTAATCAGCAGATAACTTTAAAGTGGGTGGAGAACAGATTGTAACTAAACCAGTACAATGTAGGGTCTAAGAGACAATCAAGAGACTTATTATCAGGCTATGAGATAAACAATGGGATAACATCCATTCAAAGCTTGACAACACAGATAATAATGCAGAAGAAAGATGGAAAGTTGATAATCAAAATTGAAAGGAACCTGTGATCTGTATTAACATAAAAAGTCTGAGTACAATAGCCAATTACTCTATCCAAAATCGAAACCTAGGTTCATGTCATGTTCTGATATTTATAAGATTACAAAACAATCATCTGATCCTAAAAACATGGATCAGATCAACTAAAATTAGAAAGTAAAAACTATTGCAAGATATGTAGAATATTTCCTCAAAAAGATGTCAATCCCTGATTTTCCTCTGTTGACTGTTGATGATGTGTAGACAGCCTTCCAAGGCTAAAATACTCTTCTCCCATTGAAGACAAGTCGAGTTGGCTAATGTGGCAAAATACCCTACTTTTTACTTCAAATGAAATTGCCCATATACCTTTGAAATCATTCTTTTCTTCATCATATATCAAAAATGACTGCTGAAGTGAGTGAGATAATTCATAAGACATGCATTGGAAAAGGTTCCAAACCTTTTCATATCAAAAATCCTCGACCTGTGCAAAAACTCACTCGAATTCTGGACACTCAGACTTTCATTGGTTGGCTGGAACAGTTCCTGGGTAATTTATCCACCGAAAGCGCCTGTTTCGGTGGTTAATGAGCATAGTGGGGCTCGCCTAAACCACCGAATGTTGCACTTTGAAGACCTTTCAAAATTGCAAAAATGCATGTTTTGAAACTTCTTTTAACGCTCATGCTTTTTGAGATGCTGTAGTCTTTATTCGAGCAGACCTTCGAATCTTTGTCGACTGTGCTAGAGAATCTGTTACATCTATTATGGTTGTGGCCAGATTGGCCAAGGTGTCTAACCCGGTTTGTTCCTCCTCTGATGATTCAAACTTCTTTAGTTTGAGTCTTAGGACCCTTAGTTGCCTGTACAATTTCATGTTTTCCCTAATTAACTCTCTGTTTCTATCTTTGATTGAATCATGCTTTTCTTTAAGGGTTTCATTCTCTTTGAATAGTTCAGCAACCTTATCTGTTAGATCTGTGTTTGCCTTTTTTATTACTCTCTCAAGTACTTCCATCTCATAAATTTCTCGCAGAAGCTTATTGATTTTCTTGGTCTTACCTTTCTGAGGCTTGCTAGATGAAGCTTCTGCTTTCGTTTGCCCGTGTGTTTCTGAAGGCTTTGATGGAGGTGTGTTTATCTTCAGTTTGACATCATGCTTGGTCTACAAGGTATCTTGTGCTTTTACCATCTCCTGCTCTGAATTGGATTCGCTATATGGCAGATTGAGAGGGTTTTTTCCCATGACAGGGTTTCTATCCTCAATCTTTAATCTCTTCCTGATTTGTCCCTGTTTGCTGGATGATGTTTTTACACAATCCCTGGGCATTGAAATCCCTTTTCTCCTTCTACAACTACTCTTAGGAGTAGAATCATTTATGCTTCTATATTTCTTTGCTTTTATCTCTGGAGGTCTTTCGGTCTCAAACTCATTCCAGAACAGGAAGAAACTCCATTCTATTTGCTTCCTGTACAAAGCTTCTTTAACAAGGAGGGTAATCAACCCCTGATGAGATATTCTGCTTGAAACTTTGGTGGGCTGAGCCTTTACCTGTTTTTCCATTTTAATCAGAGTCTTATGAAAGAAATAGGGTATGTTCAAGTGTTCCCTGCCTGTGAAGTGATTTAACAATTTAAAATGATAGTACATCACTCTGTTATAACACCCTTCACAGGTAATGTATACCAGAATCGCCTTCAGAAGGGTCTGCCACTTTAGCTCCAGATAAGACATGGGAATGTCTTTCTTCCATGTCAGAGTTTTATGGACTGGCAACAGATAGGACCTGAACTCAACATTTGAAGATGAAGATGTTTTGAACCAGCAAACCCCTGTCCTAGGCAACCCTGTGTATTCGACGATAGATGCTTCATCTATAAAAAACTCCTCTCTGCCAATTTTGGCAACTCTTCCATCGTATGAGAGGGCAAATGCTTCAGCAATTTGTTGGTGGAAGACTGTCAATTTCTCGCAATATGAGAAAACTCCGACCTGTTTAAAACATTCTGCAACCTCTGGATGCTCCTCAAAATACCATATGCCATCCGCTTCTGACCTCAATGCGAGAGTTGCTTTTGTCATGGTTTAAAATTGACTGTATATGAAACTCTGGAAAACCAGGTGTTTGGATAACACGATTCTGGGAACTAAAGATACAGTCGATATTATTCATAAACAAACGGTGAAATCATTTGACAGAGCATAGGATTGATAAATGCGCCAGAATATCTACCCACATTTAAATGACAGTCTGACAGGGAAAGCCGAAACTTCAACTTTTCGGGGGCAAATGTATTTGTGAAAATTTGACAGGAAAAAGCTTACAGACTTACCCGATAACCCAATCCGATTTCCTTGACTCGAAATGCTGGTTGGACTCGGAGACACCATGCCAATCGCCCGAGAAAGAGGGACCAAGATTTGAAAACCACGATTTGCTGGTAAAATCACGTGTTGATAGTTATCTTCAGTGATCTTCGGGCTACATTAAAACATTTTGAGTTTTAAAATGAACGAATGACCTGTCAATAATGATGAATGTATCTGCCACTGAAGAGGAGGGAAGCTCCATGCAACCGTATCTGTCTATCACCGCTCGGCGCAGATTTGGAAATGATTATTGCAATGGATAACACACAGGTGTTTAGAACCTTTTGGTTGAATCCCACGAACGAAAATAAGCTCCCACAACGCGAGCTTTCGGTGGTTTGAACTTCTCATCATTGCAACGAATTTTGACATCTGGCTCGTGCGAAAGCACGAGCCTTCTTTTTTCCCATTCAAACCTTTTCGGTGGTTGCTTGTCTTTCGAATTGACCACTTATCTGACAAAACTGAACACTTTCGGTGGTTAATGAGCATGCTGGGGGCTCACCCAAACCACTGAAACCTGTTGTTTTTCCAATTTCTTGACTGAACCAAAACCAAGAATTTTCTTCAACTATAAAAAACACAAAAGTAGCTTAAGTATGCGACCAATAGCCAGGATATCCTCTACAAAGTTCAACCGAAAGAACGGTTTCACTTTGGGAGTTAATAGCTTGGACTGGTTGTGCTGATACTATCCATGTTTTCTCTGTCCTTTGTTCTGTGGGTTGGGGCCGCCCTTTCCTGGATTTTTTTTTGAGGGGTTCCCCGACCCAAATTGTCGCGTCTTTTGTTTACGCTTCTACTTGATTTTGACGGCATATCGGTAGGTCACGCCCAAGGATGAGATGTCCAGAAATTCCATTTCAGTCTGGATGCATATATGTAGAGCACCACGATACTTGAGCACCATATGTCGCTCTGAATATTTGATACCCATCTTGGTGCGCAAGGTATGGAAGATATTTGTGAAATCTGGCACTGCTTGGTCTCTTTCTTGTCGTAGTGTGGTCCATTTGGTATAATAGTCATCATAAATTCCGACAGGGTAGTATTTTTCCTTAATAGCATCCTTGAAGGATTCCCAGGTGGTCATGACTTTAAATAATGAGGGTTCCTCTATTTCCTTTTGCTCACAAAAAGTTTCCCACCAATCTTTGAGATGGGGAAAGGCTTTGAGGAGCGCAAAAGTAATCTTTTCTCTATTCGAAAAGTTATGGATAGAAAAATACCCTTGTAGTAGATTCAACCACTTGTCTACAACATCTTCATCTATATGACCTTCAAATATAGTAATATCGAAGTTTATTTATACCTTGAAGGGGGCGGTGCCTCCGCTCGAAGAAGATCCATCGCCCGTTGGTAGTCACCGAAGGATTTGCACGAAATTATCCACCATCTCATTCCTCTGTTGCATGAGGGCTTCCTCAAGCAACAGTTTGAAAGGATATCATGTCCTGTCATCTCTCCTTTCTCCTTCCATGAGAGGTTGCTTATGTGTGCGAGAGATTTTGTCCTCAAGAGAAACAAGCTCAAGACCTAACTCTTTGTACTCCGACCTCATTGGGGACATGCACTAAGACGACAAGGAGCAGACCACTCTAATACCACTGATCCAGATTTTATGAGCAGAATGAAATGACTACAGATTATTACCAGATGCTTAACACAGAATAACAGAGATACAGTAAAACTGGTTTTCTATTCAATAAGGAAATAAGTTGAAACTGTAAAATGCAGCGGAAAACAAGATTGCTAGAATGGTGGCGGCTTATCTCTAAGAAGAGATGTGAAGGATGCACTCATTCGCAATAATATCATTACAATGAGGCTCTCAAGGCCGTTTTACAATAAACAGGAGTTTCAAAAACCCTAAACATCCAAAAATCTAACCTTAGGAGATGAAGTGCCAAAAGTCATGTGGGCCCCGTTTGGGTAAGTTAGTACATCAACTTCCCAGGGTCGTAACTTTTGCATACGATCTATGTTTTAGGCATATGATATCCCATTGGAAAGATTTATCTGAGGAATACAACAGTTGCACATTTTACAATTAAAACATACCCCAAAAACGTCGTTTAGGACCTCAAAACGGCTTCGGAAGTTAAGGACCCGAAAAACTATTAAAAATAGTAAATTATCAAAATTGCTAGAAAGTTGTTTTGAGCTAGCTGGAAAGGTGGGAGGCCACAAATATCCACTTGAATCAATCCTCCCTCCTTAGGAGGCAATGGTCTCCATTTCGTTGAGTTCCCCCATCATATGAGGAAATTTCTGCTAAATTTGGCCGCGGGTGAGCCACTTGTCCTAGTGCAGGAGCTGCCCTGCTTTGATGACTCGATAATTTTGGATCCTTTGTTGTCGTTTCCCCTTGATCTATGTGTCCACAATGTAATTACTGGATGCCTATTGTATGCAGTCGGGGTTGAGCTCTGTCAGTGTCAATTGTTCTGCTACGCCTGAGGTGTCCAATAATGGTGGGAAATAAGGCCGAAGGAGGTCCACGATGAACACTGCGTGCAGGCCAAGGAAAGGAGGAATGTTGAGCTCAAAATAATTATCCCCCACATCCTTGGTGATGGTGTACGGCCCATAATGGAGTGGGTGAAACTTCCAATGGGGTCTTGTAAGGCGTCCTTTCCACAAGTGCAACCAAACTTTGTCGCCCACCTGAAACTTATGTGGAACCTTATGTTGATCATGGCGTTGCTTGTACTTGTCATTGGACTTCTTTAGGATATCCTGAACCTATTGATGGATGTGTTGGATCCTCTCAATGAACCGGGTGGCTTTTTCATCCCCAGTTGGATCAGGAGAGGAGTCATTCGAGGTGACTGGAAGGGGAAGTGAAACATCTATGGGACCCAATGGTTGGAATCCAAACCTCACTTGAAAGGGGCTATGACTGGTTGAGCTATGCAGGGCTCGGTTGTAGCTATGATGGAAATGGGGAAAAATCCCATCCCATGTGTGAGGGTGCTTGGAATTATACATGCGCAGGATATGCACGATCATTCGATTTACGACCTCGGTTTGGCCATTTGTCTGGAGGTGGAAGGTCATGGATTTGGTGAGCTTGGTGTCCAACAGTGACCAGAGACTCGACCAAAATGTGTTGAGAAATTGACTGTCCCGATCTGATACAATGGTTTGTGGGATTCCAAAATGTACCCAGACTCGTTCAAAGAAGAGCTTGGTAGTGTCTTCTATTGTGATGCTCTTCTTGCATGAAACCAGAATCACCATCTTAGAAAAGAGATCAACAACCACAAAAAAACAGTCATTTCTCTGCTTGGTGGATGGGAGGCCCGACATGTAGTCCATTGAGATGGATTCCCATGGCGTGTCAGGAGTCAAAAGAGGGGTATATAGGCCCTGTTTCTTAGTGGTTGGTTTGGCAATAGTGCAGGCAGTGCAAGACCTGATATACTTGTTGACCTCTTATCGAATTTTTGGCCAGTAGAAATGTTTTGGTAGCATCGCCACTATCTTTTCAACGCCAAAGTGTACTGCCACCTGACTATAGTGGGCTTCCCAGATTAGCTTTGCTCGCTCGCTTGATGGAACATAGATGTGGCTCAGGCGACACAACAATCCATCCTGAAGGTGGAAATTATCGACCACTGCCTTTGCACCCAACATTTGGTAGGTGGTTGTGAAGTCCACACCTGTCTCATAGATTTGGGACCATCCAGAGGTCTCATGGCCGCAAGAGTCTAGCACTGTGGTGAGTGTTGTGACTGGTGGTCTGGTGAAGCACTCAATGACATGGTTGGTGCTTCCTATTTTATACTTGATGTTGAGGTGGAATTGTTGCAAGTATGTGGACCACTTTTGATGGCGGTCATTTTGCAATTTTCTTTGTGTCTGCATGAACTGCAATGGCTTATGATCAATGTGGATGACTGTCTCCCTCCCAAGAATGTATTGTCTCCACTAGCGGAAAGCTTGCAAAATGGAGTACATTTCTTTGTCATAAGTAGGGTACTGACGGACAACATCCAATAGTGTCTCGCTATAATATGACACAGGGTGGTCGATCTGCGTGAGAACAACACCCACAACATAGTCTGAAGCATCAGTCTCAATCTCAAAGGGTTGTTGCAGGTCTGGTAGTGAAAGTACTGGGGTTGAGCACAAGCACTTCTTCAAATCATCGAACGCTTTTTGTTGGGGCCAGCCCCACACAAATTTTTCCTTACCACCACCCCTGGTTATTTGGCTGAGGGCCCATACAATATGGAAGAATCCCAACACAAACCTGCAGTAGAAATTGGCAAGGCCCAAGAAGCTCCGAAGCTCAGTGAGTGTGGTTGAGGCTGGCCAGTCACGGATGACTTGGATCTTGGCTGGATCCACATGTACGCCATGTTGATCAATGATGTAGCCTAGGTAATGGACCCTGTCCATGCCGAAGGATCATTTTTCCAAGTTGGCGTATAGCTTGTGTTGCCACAAGGTGTGCAGAACCTATTGAATATGCTGCAAGTGTTCAGTCCAAGTCTTGCTATAAATGAGAATGTCATCCAGATACACCACTACAAAATTATTGTTGAATGGTCGCAGGATATCGTCCATCATCCTCATGAAAGTGGCTGGAGAAATTGTCAGACCAAAGGGCATGACCAACCATTCAAAAAGGCCTTCCTTTGACTTGAAGGCGGTCTTCCATACAACTATCTATTCTATAGGGACCTGGTGATAGCCAGACTTCAGATCAATCTTACTAAAGTATTTGGCCTGCATGATTTGATAAAGGAGGTCATCGATTCGGGGAATCAGGTACCGATTTCTGACTGTGATTTTATTCAGAGCCCGGTAGTCAATTCAAAGTCCCCAAGTTCCATGTTTCTTCTATACCAGCACAATTGGGCTCCCACAAGGTGATGATCTGGGAGGGATGTGCCCCTTGTGGAGCAATTCTTGGAGCTATCGCTTGATCTCCTCATTCATTAACAGAGAGCGATGATAGACTGGCCCATTGGGCAGCAATGCGTCGGGGGTCAGATCGATGGGGTGCTTGACCTGGCAGTGTATAGGTACCCTGGTAGGTGAGGAGAAGATATCTGAATATTCTTTGACGACCTTATCTACTTGCTTCTGCTGTGTGGAGAGGTCGGTCGTAGAGACCCTCAATGTGGTTGTGATTTTTCTCTCATTCTCAGAGTGAATCACGAAGAAGACAAACTTCCCTGTCTGAAAGATGACATTCCTGCATTGATTAGAAGAGATCAAGGAAATAGCACTAGGTGGGACAGCCTCGGGTATCCTGTACAATTTCCTGTTCAAAGTAATAATAACACTACGAGGCCTAGACGCATATACAACATGACGTTTCCATAAATAAGGTTGGCCCAAAAGAAAATCACAAACTTCGAGAGGAGCAACATAACACAATACCTCATCTTTGAAGGGCTTGATGTCGTACGACAGTCGACACTGTTGGCTGACGCGAAGATCGCTTCCTTGGTGGAGCCATCCAATGGTGTATGGTTGTGGGTGAGGCGTTGTCGGCAGGGCCAATTGCTTGATGACCTCTGCTAAGATGAGGTTCTTCTGGCTACCATTATCAATGATGAAGTGCAGTGGGGTGCCTTTTACCCACATTTGTCAATGGAAGAGGCACTCTCCTTCTTCTGGCTCATCTGGTTCACCATGATGGAGCTTGGTGGTTGCAACAGTGTCACTGGGTTCTACATCAATGATCCATCTTCCCCTTTCTGGTTCTGACTCAGAGTCAGAACCCACATCTAATTTAGAGGCTTTCACTTCTACCACTGGCATCTGCTTTGAGCAGCAGTCAACAGTGTTATGCCAAGGGCTCTTATGGAAGTCACACCACTTCCCGATATCTTTCTTTGTCTTTCCGCCTTTCTTGCAGCTTGGACTGGTTGTCCTCATACTATCCATCTTTTCTCTATCCTTTTTTATGTGGGTTGGGGCTGCCCTTTCCTAGATTTTGTTGTGAGGGGTTCCCAAACCCAAATTGTCGCGTCTTTTGTTTGAGGTTCTGCTTGATTTTGACGGCATATCAATAGGCCATGCCCAAGGATGAGATGTCACGAAATTCCATTTCGGTCTGGATGTATCTATGCAGAGCACCGTGATACTTGAGCAACAGATGTCGCTATGAATCTTTGATACCCAGCTTGGTGCACAAGGTATGGAAGATATTTGTGAAATCTAGCACTGCATGGTCTCTTTCTTGCCGCAATGTGGTCCATTTGGTATACAAGTCATCATAACTTACGACAGGGTAGTATTGTTCCTTAATAGAATCCCTGAAGGATTCCAAGGTGGTTGTGACTGTAAATAATGAGGGTTCCTCTATTTCCTTTTGCTCACGGAATGTTTCCCAGCAATATTTGACATGGGGTGATGCAGACCCCCGACCCTCAGGCTGAGATCTACACATGATCGTTCTAAATTCTCCTTGAGCCGAAGTGGCTCCCTCGGATCCCTATTGGAACCTCATGAATCCAATCCATGGGTCCTTCATGAAAACTCGCCTTGCACAACTTAACACCAAGCACGAGCCTCACATCTCCATGCGACCACAACCGGGCCTTAGCGCAAGCACCTTTCGCAACTCACGAGTTCGTGAGTCAATGACCCTCGAATCCTCTTTCTCCAAAACTCCAATACCCGAGATGCAATACGGATATGGCTCCTTCCTCACTAACACCTCTACAAGCGACTGCTGACTAGGGCCTAACTCTAGCACCCCTTGCAACTCGCAACTTCAAGAGTTGGAGTGTTGAGCCCTCGTGTTCCTCCTTTTTGAAACCTCGAATCACGATAAGTTAGTGATGGGTTGACCCCTGACAAGGTGACACGTGTATGTCACCTCTCGCCTACTTCTGTCTTTTTTGTGCGCTCTATGTTTGCACCACCTGTCAACCATAGGGTCCCCACCTAACGGACGTGACACATGTTCGCCTGAGCCCTCGGTACTCGGCACTTTGCGACTTTAGCGATCAAGGTGCAACTCCTTCACCCTCCGAGACCCCGATACACGATGTAGCAAGGTGTCAAATCTTACACCTCTCCTTTCTCCTCGATCGACAGTTCAAGTTGAATCGTGATTTCACGATTCAGGGTTTTGTACCGCAAAGAGCTCCACCTCCCAGCTTGCGATACCTGAATGTGTGGATATCCAAGGGTTTAAACCTTGTGTGCCTTCGCCTCATCCAATGGTTTTTGGGTATTGGTGCTAGATCTGATGGTTCAGATCTATCCTCCTTGTGCGCTCTCCTCCTGTTGCCTGGACATAGATTCAACAGTCTAGATCTTCTCCTCTCAATACCGATCCAATGGTTAGTGTTTCTCCTTCCTGAGCGCGCACTCTCTTCGAGCCTTGGAATATTTCTAATGCTTCAAAGGCTAAAACCTTTGTTCTTTATCCCACGAGTCCATGGCCTTTAGTCTCGCATGTGTTACTGAAAAATCTACCCTACTGAGCTTTGTTCACTCTGAAACCTCAAAAGGTTTCTCGACCTCTACACTCCTTGTAGGGTCCCTGGACATAACTGTGCTATATGTCCTCAGATTTTCCTGCTTGAACCTATAAGGGATTCGACCCTTGCCTTCTCCTTCAAATGGAGATTGGTTCCCTCTTGGAAGCCTCCCATTCAAGCACTCCTTACTGAGCCTACAGGGTGTTCAGTAACCCCGTGAGTGTCTTCCTTGTGACACTTCCCTTATCTTAGAACTCGAAAGAGAGTTCTTCTCGGTGCATTCCTTGCACTCGCTCCATGCCCTCCTGGCAGAGCTTCCACAGAACCCTCAGTGATTTTGTTATCTCTGTGCCTTCCTCTGCACAGTCTTACCTCCAAGGTGTTCAACAACCTTGAGGTTTCTCCCTGGGTCTAATACTTCCTTTGGTGCGCCCTCTTGGCACAACTCTGTCCAAATTCCACAAAATTTAGAAATGCACTCTATGCACTAGCTTACAGAAGCCACAGTGTTTTGTCATGAAACCTCTTGCATGAAGCCACAGAGAACCAGACCTTGAATCAAAAAACCCAACAGACAACAACTTCTGTCTGTAACTTGCAAATGCAAACTAACACACATCTATAGCATATCATAAATGCATAAAGACATTCATCAACAAACACAGAATAACATGCAGGAAAAACTGCTCTGATTGTATTAATATGAAATGCCTCTTTACAATGTGAGCCTGAACTGCAACAAAGTCACGGCTTCCTCTACTCTCTAACCTATTCTCTGTTCTACTCTTCCTATCCCACTCTAGATACAAAGAATATCTTTTTACAAAGAGGGGCTCCTCAAGCTCTTCCCTCCATCTCACCAATTCTCATTAATTTACATTCAATTACATTGAATGGTTGTCTAGTCCGAATCAGATCTAGATCTCAGCCTTACAACCATTTAAGGAAAACTTTATCTAAAGCCTATGCACATGCATGGTTTTGGCTCTTCAGCCTTACAAACATTTAATACAATTTTTCAAAATTTGAAAAACGAGAGGGTTGCGCCTCTCTCCTTCCATTGAATGCACGCTTTATGTGTTGGCTAGCTGGCACTTGATGATGTTGGAGCGATGCTCCTGCATCATACTCCTCAGCTGCAAAAATCATGAGCTCCTTCTCATGAGCTTCCCAGCACCGTTGTTGAAATTCACCTGGATCCCAAATAGTTCTTTGGAGTTTTCCATCTACTCCACTGCTTCGCTACTGTTGTTGCATCTGTTGCCCTGCTGCTATGGAAGGTTCTCCTCTGCTCAGCTTCCCTTTGTTGACCGCTTATGCTGATCTGATCATCAGATTTCCTATTGTTTCAATTACCTCATCCAACTTCTCCAATGGTTGGCTCTTTATATGAAGTCCACCCTGCTGCAATTCTTCATTCTCCTTGGTGGGAAAATATGCTCGATCTCCCATGTTGTATTTACCTTCTCTTGTGGCATTGAGTTGGCACTCTGTTGCAGAATCCAATTCTGCAATCCTATCACTGAGTTGTTGCTCAGCTTCCTTCTCTAGCAACTTTTCTTCTACCAGTTCTCCTTGTGTTAGTTGATTTCTAGCTTCCTCCAGCTGCTCCTTAGACTGGAATTTCCCTTCATCTATTGCTGCATGCCTCGGCATTACAGTCATCATCATATGTTCAGCTCCCTGGATGAAATTTCTGAGCGATTCCTTGGAATTCTCCTCTACTAACATCTGTATGATTGTCTGCTCATGGTAGTCATCTACTGGCTCTAGATGCTTCAACGAATCCTCCAGCATCTCTAGCACCATCTCCCATGGAGTGAGCATCTTATATGCATGCTCTTATTTTTCTACAACTTCCATTGTTGTAGTTATCCCCTGTTCAGCCTCTTGACTGAAAATTTCGAGCATTTCTGTTGAATGCTCTTCTTCCTCAACTGGGTCAAGATTTGATGTTTGTCCCATTTCTTCTTCTTCTTTGACAGTCATAGATGGTTGTCCTTTCATTGTTGTTGCCTCTGCAACACAAGCTCTTGCCTCAACTAGGCTAAGTGGCAGGAATATCTCAATTACTCCAATGATCAGAAAGTGTGTCTGATCCTTCTCTATCAGCTCCTCTAGTTGACCCGAACTCACCTCTGAGTTCATGAAACTATTAAGCAGTCCCCTCTTCTCTCCCTTTCCCACCTGACAATATGGGATTTCTTCTCTGCCCTCCTAGCAATCTATGAGATCCCCTAGTGATCCCATCTCATTTCCCACCTAACAACGTGAAAGTTCCTCGCTGCTCACCTGGTAGTCTCTGAGATCGTCCAACGATCCCATCTCCATCAGCACTCCTTGCTGACATGAATTCACTTATGAGCTCCTGATACTTTCAAATAGTCTCATCTCCTTCTCCCTGCCCACTTAGCAGATTGGGAATTTTATGTTGCCCACTTGGCAGTCTATGCGATCCTCTAGCGATCTCATCTCATTCTCAACATCACTGAGATTTCTCCCAGTCTCTGATTCACAAGTGTGAACCACACCTCCTCTGTCACCGAGGCTTCTAATACGCCTCAACCATTTCTTCAGTAGTCTTTGATGCCTTCAGGCCAATAAATAATGAACTGGGCACTTTACCCTTCTCTTTATGGGCCATTCATATACCCAATGCGTCTTTGCATTCTGTTGCACCCACAGTGCAAGCTCTTCCATCCTTGCCCTCACCTCAGTGAGTTCTTTATCCATTTCATCTTTTCTCTATTGTTGGTGGTTCTTCTTTCCACCACGTCCATTGCCTTCAGTAGCCATCTTCTTGTTCCTGTCTTCCCTCCTGGCAATCTTGTTGCTGTCACTCTGCAACCGTGAGTGCTTCCAGCCTTTCCTACAGTCCTCCTGACTGTCTATTGACTGTTGCGCACCTTGCAACAATCATCACAGAGCTTCAACACTCTGTCTTCCTTTTCCTATGGCTCCCTCTGCCTACAATATACAGACAAAATCAAGCTCTGATACCACAATTGACGCAGACCCCCGACCCTCAAGCCAAGATCCACACAGGATCGTTCTAAATTCTCCTCGAGCTGAAGCGGCTCCCTCGGATCCCTATTGGAACCTCATGAATCCGATCCATAGGTCCTTCATGAAAACCCTCCCAACACAACTTAACACTAGGCGTGAGCCTTACATCTCCATGTGATCACAACCAGGCCTTAGCGCAAGCACCTGACACAACTTGTGAGTTCGTGAGTCAATGAACTTCGACTCCTCTTTCTCCAAACCTCCGATACCCAAGATGCGATACGAGTAATGCTCCTTCCTTGCTAGCACCTCTACAAGCGGCTGCTGACTAGGGCCTAACTCTAGCACCCCTCACAACTCACAACTTCGCGAGTTGGAGTGTTGAGCCCTCATGCTCCTCCTTTGTGAAACCCCGAAGCACGATAATTCAGTGATGGGTTGACCCCTTCCAAGGTGACGTGTGTACGCCACCTATCACCTACTTCCATCTTTTATGTGTGCTCTATGTTTGCGCCACCTGTCAACCACGTGATCCCCACCTAACAGACTTGACACGTTTTCTCTTGAGCCCTTGGCACTCGCCACTTCGCGAATTTAGCGATCAAGGTGCAACTCCTTCACCCTTTGAGACCCCGATACATGATGTAGCGAAGCGCCAAATCTCACGGCTCTCCTTTCTCCTCGATCGACGGTTTAGGTCGAATCATGATTTCATAATTCGGGGTTTTGTAGCACAAAGAACTACACCTCCCAGCTCACGATACCCAAATGTGTGGATATCCAAGGGTTTAAACCCCGTGTACCTTTGCCTGATCCAACGGTTATCGGGTATTGGTGCTAGATCTGATGGTTCAGATCTATCCTCCTTGCGCCCTCTCCTCCTACTGCCTAGACGTAGATTCAACAATCCAGATCTTCTCCTCTCAGTATCGATCCAACAACTACCGTTTCTCCTTCCTGAGCACGTGCTCTCTCCGAGCCTTGGAAGATTTCGAACACTTCAAAGGTTGAAACCTTTGTTCTTTATCCCGTGAGTCCATGACCTTTAGTCTCACCTACGTTACTGAAAACTCTACCCTCCTGAGCTTTGTTCACTTTGAAACCTCAAAAGGTTTTTCGACCTTTGCACTCCTTGCAGGGTCCCTGGACATAACTGTGATATCCGTCCTGAGCTTTTCCTACTCGAACCTCTAAGGGATTCAACCCTTTCCTTCTCCTTCAAATGGAGATTGGTGCCCTCTTGGCAGCCTCCCGTTCAAGCACTCCTTACTTAGCCTACAGGGTGTTCAGTAACCCTGTGAGTGTATTCCCTGTGACACTTCCCTTATCTTAGAACTCGAAAGAGAGTTCTTCTCGGTGCACTCCTTGCACTCACTCCATGCCCTCCTAGCAGAGCTTCCACAAAACCCTCAGTGATTATGTTATCTCTATGCCTTCCTCTGCATAGTATTACCTCCAAGGTGTTCAAAAACCTTGAGGTTTCTCCCTGGGTCTAATACTTCCTTTGGTGCGCCCTCCTCGCACAACTCTGTCCAAATTCCGCAGAATTCAGAAGTGCACTCTATGCACTGGCTTACAGAACCCGCAGTGTTCTATCATGCAACCTCTTGCATGAAGCCACAGAGAACCAGACATGGAATCAAAGAACTCAACAGACAACGACTTATGTCTGTAACCTACAAATGCAAACTAACACACATCTACAGCATATCATAAATGCATAAAGACATTCATCAACAAACAAAAAATAACATGCAGGAAAAACTTCTCTGATTGTACTAATATGAAATGCCTCTTTACAATGTGAGCCCGAACTACAACAAAGTCATGGCTTCCTCTCCTCTCTAACATGTTCTCTCTTCTATTCTTCCTATCCCACTCTATATACAAAGAAGATCTTTTTACAAAGAGGGGCTCCTTGAGCTCTTCCCTCCATCTCACCAACTCTCATTAATTTACATTCAATTACATTGAATGGTTGTCTAGTCTGAATCAGATATAGATCTCAGCCTTACAATCATTTAAGGCAAACTTTATCTAAATCCTATGCACATGCATGGTTTTGGCTCTTCAGCCTTACAAACATTTAATACAATTTTTTAAAATTTGAAAAACGAGAGGGTTGGGCCTCTCTCCTTCCATTGAATGCACGCTTGATGTACTGGCTAGCTGGCTCTTGATGAAATTGGAGCGATGCTCCTGCATCATGGGGAACGGCTTTGAGGAGCGCAAAAGTAATATTTTCTCTATTCGAAAAGTTATCTATAGAAAAATACCCTTCTAGTAGATTCAACCACTTGTCTACAGCATTTGTGTCTATATGACCTTCAAATATAGGAATATCGAAGTTTATTTGCACCTTGAAGGGGGCGGTGCCTCCGCTCGAAGAAGATGCCTCGCCCGTTGGTAGCCGCCGAAGGATTTGAGTGAAATTATTCATCATCTCGTTCCTCTGTTGTGTGAGGGCTTCCTCAATCAATAGTTTGAAAGGATGTCATGTCCCGTCATCTTTCTTTTCTACCTCCATGAGAGGTCGCTTGGGTGTGTGAGAGCTTTTTTCCTCATGAGAAACAAGCTCGAGACCTAACTCTTTGTATTCCAACCTCGTTGGGGACATGCATAAGAAGACAAGGAGTAGACTGCTCTAATACCACTAATCCTTATTTTATGAGAAGAACGAAATGACTATAGATTATTACCAGATTCTTAACACAGAATAATAGAGATACAGTAAAACTAGTTTTCTATTCAATAAGGAAATAAGCTAAAATTGTAAAATGCAGCGGAAAACAAGCTTGTTGGAATGGTAGCAGCTTATCTATGAGAAGAGATGTGCCGGTTTCACTCATTCACAAGAAGATGATTACAATGACAAGTCCTTTTTACAATAAATAGGAGTTTCAAAAACCCTAAACATCCAAAAACCTAACTCTAGGAGATGAAGCGCCAAAACTCATCTGCACCCCTTTTGGGTAAGTCAGTACATCAACTTCCCGTGGTCATAATTTTTCCATAGATCTCCATTTTAGGTGTATGATAGCCCATTGGAAATATCTATCCGAGGACTACAACAGTTGCACATTTTATGACTGCAACATACCTCAAAAAACGTCATTTAGGGCCTCAAAACGGCTCCGGAAGTTCAGGACCCAAAAAACTACTAAAAATAGTAAATTATCAAAATTGCTAGAAAGTTGTTTTGAGCCAATTGGAAAGGTGGGTGGCCACTGATATCCATCTGGATCAGAAAGACACACATAGGACATTAAATATAATATGACATTATATTTTATCTAGGATTCCTTCAGTATAGTTCCAATAGTAACTTATTGGGTTTCATGCAAAAACCTCCATAGACTTTACCAGTCAAATCGTTGGGTGGAGGGGGTCTCATACACCAATTTGGTGTCTGACCTTAAAAATAGATTATTATTATTCAAAAAATTGAGGTTTCGGCCACTAGTTTTTCATTTTCGCTTTCGTAAATGGAAATATTTATGTTCTCTACTCAACAATCCCTCATGAATCTTCTTTCCTCCAGTTCTTTTTAGTGTGTGTAAGAGTCTAATCTGTTGTTGATCTTTATGAAAAGCCCAAAAAGTTTAATGTTGTCTCCTGAGCACCTAGTATATATATCGGTATATATACTAAGTATATATATTGACATATATACTAAGTATATATATCAGTATATATACTTGTATATATTTCGATATATATACTTTTATAGATACCGACATATATACCTAGTATATATACCAATACATACTAGGTATATACATTAACACATATACATATACCTAGTATACTAGGTATATGTGTCGATATATGTATATGTGTTGGTATATATACCTAGTATATATACGAGTATATATACTAGGTATATATGTCGATATATATACTTAGTATATATGTTGGTATATATACTAAGTATATATGCTGATATATATACTAAGTATATATGTCGGTATATATACTTAGTATATATATCGGTATATATCTTAGGTATATATGTCGGTATATATACCGATATAGAATTAGTGTATATACTAGTATATATACAAGTATATATACCGGTATATATAATTAGTATATATGTCAATATATATAATTAGTATATATATCGATATATGTATGTTGGTATATACACAATTATATATACTAGGTATATATGTCGGTATATATATTGAGTAAATATACCTAGTATATATACGTAATATAGTGTATATACCAATATATATACTAGGTACCTAACCGACAACAACCTTTTGAGATTGAGACATATGTTTCAAACTATGTTGTGGGCACAATTCTCTCTTAGCATGTACATCCTATGGTCTATCATAGTGATACACAATCAAATACTGTCCATAAGTACCCCACTTATGACAAAGAAATGTACTCCGTTGTACAATCCTGCTGCTAGTGGAGGAATTACCTTCTTGGGAAGGAAACAGTCATCCACATTAACCATAAGTATTGGGGATATGTTATATACTTTGCGCGTATGCACTGGGTGGGCAAGAGGAATTCCCCTTGTGTGGGGGTTCGGGGGCGGCGCCCCTGAAAAAAAAAATCCTGGATCGGGACCGCATTATATTTAGGTGGTTTTTCGGCACATGGTTTCTTTGGCGATGTTTTTCTATTTTCGGTTAATGAATTAGGGTTTTGGACTAATCCAGGTCATTGGTTTAGGGTTTTGGATGCCGCTAGATCCTATATGTATTTTGTATTGTAAACATTGTAACAAAATGAATGAATATAGAATATGTTGGTTTTCCCGGTTTGGGTTTCCAGGGGAAAAATCTTTGTGTAATGTTTGTATTTTCCATTGTATGTTTTTTGTTCTTTT
>ML791965.1:0-18918 GCA_009831015.1 Picea engelmannii
CCCAAATAGCACACTCCCTGACTCAATCCGGAGTCCAAGGGGTTCCACCGATGCCTCTGCATCCTCAAGGTCCAAAACCCTGCACACTCAATAAAACTGAGTCAATAGCACCTGTCTATGTCAAAAAAGTAAAACATCATGTCATCTATCATGACGCATCATCATCAAGGATAAATGTTTTATCATCATAAAAGTCCAGATCACTTGAGAGCAAGTGTCCTCAAAGAATACGTTTTCTCAATGCGCCAGAGCGGGATGTTAGACTAGAGGTAACCATTTCAGACCAAAATTTTGACTAGAAGTTGGCCCTTTCAGTCAAAGAGGGCTCTCTCTGCAAGTCTACTATTCATTGTCACTGCGTCACAACTTGGAATGAAGTTCAATGGCCAGATTTATAAGAGGTAATATTGGGTTTTTAAAAAGGTTGGTTGAATAAGATTTAAAAGGAGATCATTGGGAAATGGAGTCAAAGATTGAGTATTAGTGAAAACTACCAATGTCTGGTGTTTGAAAAGCTCAAAAACAGAGGTAAGATAATCAATCCTTTCTCATATATTAGTCTCATTACAGTATCTTGGTAGAAAAGTGGATTAAAAATCCATCACATTTGGAGCATCTAACTATGGATGAATTCCAAAGCACATAATGATGGATGAATTTTGTATCATTATATCCTCATTCAAATACTGAAGGAATAAAAAAAAAAAATTGAAACTCAAGAAGAATACATAAACAAAAGAAATCACAAACTAACAAAAATTTCTTCTTCAAACAAATCTATACTTCTGCATTGATTTCCTCATTATACTCTGTAAAAAGATACAATCACAGAAAATATATTTTCTTTGCAAAGTCCAACCCTTCATACATTTTTTATTACAAGATATATAGAAAAAATTCCTTTCCCGGCTAAGGTATTCGAATCCCACTCATTTTCTAATCATAGACATTAGTTACATGAAAGCATAAATAGCTCCAAAACTGACAGCTAGAAAATAGTTTTGAAGTTTAACTGCATTTATTACATCTTAACAACTTAAAAGTTCGTTGGAAAATGATGAAACAACTAGGTAGTCAAGTCTACATGTCAAATCGATGTATGTGCTCCAACTGGAAAACAATCAGCTGCTGATTTGTGAGCTAATTGGTGCTCTGTCAAAGTTGCGCAGTGTGTGGATGCAGTTTGCTGCGCAATTGAGTTCTTCAGCACTTGCACAATGTGTTGGCACAACGAGTGTTCTTTCAATTTTTCTTCACATGGGTGATTACTACAAAGTGTCTGGAGATTGGCACTAGCCATTTTGATGTCGCAAATGATGCTTCTGAGTAGTGGAAACATAAACCTCCCTTAAAAACATTTCCCTTTTCTTCAATCCTCAAAAATCAAGATTGTTTTGAACAACAACAATTAAAGTTAACACCATGTGTATATGATCTGTTTTAAATCCTCTTATGATGAAAATTTCCAGACTTCCTTGGGCATCCACACTTAATATGGAATCATAAAAATCTCATTTACTGCAAAAACGAATACCTACAACACTGCACAAGTTTTGTCTATTGGTTGTATACACTTTTCAATCTTATTTCTAACATGAAAATATTTTGCAGCAATTTCTTTTGAATCAAGTTCTATCACTGATGTCTCTTCTCTGTCATCCCGCAATTTCAATCTTTCTGTTTCATTTTCTAATTCTTCCAGTTTCAGTTTAAGCTCCTCTACCTCCCATAACTTTTATTTGGTCGCCTTTTCTCTTTCTATCTTAACACCTATATAACAGAGATTCACTTTGTAGTTTTCATAGCATTTGAGAGTACATGGATGTCCACACTCTAATTTCTTGGGGCATACTTGTATACAGTTCAAATTACTCTTTGTCGTAACTTGCCATCACTTAATTTTTTTTTTATATTGGCAGGCCTCGAATGTGTAAGTTATATCCTTCTTGCATAAGATTGGTTCCTTCTTTTGCAAACACCGCTTTGTTACCTCATGCCCACAATCTTGGAACAAAAATTGGACTGTTAGCCTACACTATGGATGGTCTCCATGGTGATAGGTTCCCTGGCATTGGTGATTGCAGTTAAGAATAACTTTGCATGCGCTTTCGCATAGAAGAGGATGGAAGGAATTCACCTTTAAACTAGAAATTGTAAAAGGTGGATCGCAAGGATGTCTTGGGAAATGCATATATATTTTCTCACCCAAACACTTCGGATCTTGGAAATAATCGACGAGGTTCTTCCAGTGTGGCGATTGATGGCTTTTGACATATGGCACATCAATCTTGAAAACTATGGGTGAACTAGCACAGAATTGGTAATGCATATGCGGGAGTTTTGAAGACATGTCTCAACCATTGATCTATTCCTCGTGCCATATTGTTGATACTTGGCACATGGTCAAAACCATTGCAAACTATGAAGACATTTGTTCCTTTGGTAACTACTTGTCATACATTGTCAAAACCCTTGGTTTGGCGCTTATACTCATTTTATTTGTGGGTGCACAATATTAAGACAATGCTGCACTTTATATTTTTTTTATTTTTTATATTTTTGGATTTACACCACATGCATCCGAAGAACTGAAAACTTGGGGTTTATATACAGAAATACTTTCAGATTATTTCGACCCGTGGAGCACTATAGCACCCACACGTGGGCTCATTCGTTGGTGGCTTGGCGCTTGGTCTTTGATGCCACGATATGATGCTTGTGTTGCGTGCAACATGGACTTGGAGATGGGACCTCGTGCTCAATAATTTTGATAAACATTACTAAGGAACTTCGAACTTGTATTATAAATCAAGGACACAAATACCCTTAAAATCAAACTTTTTCTATTTTTAATTTTTAACCTTTGATGTCAATTGATGATGCACTTCATGTGTATGAATTTTCTTGCCTCGAGTGCTTGATCTTGGTGCCAACTAGTAATTTGGTATTGATTTTTGTATGTTGGCTACTTGGAGCTACAACATGATAACATAATTCAAAGCACTACAACATCACTCATAAATTGACATAAAATTTATAGGGTGATAACAGAACTTTCATCGTGTTTGATCAATTTTGTTCCTGGTGCTATAGGAGTTTCTATTGGCTTGCATTTATCCATTCTAAACATTTTCAGAATGTTTGTATCATACTTTTTTTGACATACAAAAATACCATGAGTAGATTTCTCAACTTCAATTCCCAAAAAATAGTTTTAGAGTCCAAGATCAGTCTTCTCAAATTATGTTTTCATGGAAGCTTTAAATTCTTCTAACATTAGATTATCTATATAAATCATATCATCAACATAAATACAAAAAATGAGAATTTTAATTTCATGATATGATTTTGTATAGAGTGTTGGCTCATTATTGCTCATGTTTAATCCACTATTGATTAGGTAAGAGTGAATTTGATTGTACCTCTCTCTTCGAGTTTTCTTCAAGCCATACAGGGCTTTATTCAACTTATACACATTATCCTCTTTTCCTATGAGTTAAAAACTAGGTGGCTAATCCACATATACTTCTTATTGATGTATGCCATTCAAAAAGGATGAATTCACATCTAATTGGTAGACTCTCCATTTGTTTTGAGTTGTAGTGGCTAAAATGGTCCTTATTATATCTAACCTTTCTACAAGAGGAAATGTTTATCCATAGCTTATGCTAGGTTGTTGAGAGAAACCTTTTGAAATTAGCCTTACCTTATGCTTCTCTATCTTTCATTTTTCATTAAGTTTTGTTTTGTACACCCACTTGACACCTATGCTTCATTTTTCTGCAGGAAGATCAACACAATCCCAAGTCTTGTTCCTTTCTATGGCTTCAATTTCCTAATTCATGGATTGTACCTGGAGTTCCTCTTTTATTAGTTCTTCAAAGAAGGTTTGTTGAAGGGATAGTATGGAAAAATGACCTCGTTGCTCAATGTCATTGATCTACTCATAAATTTCCCTTATGCTTCTTATTCATTGATTTTTTGTTAAAGAGGATGATTCATTGTTGGAGGAAGAACCATTTCCAGAGTGTTCTTGTTGTCTTTGTACCTGTAATATTGGCAGTCTCAATGGATTTGCTTGCTGGTCTGAATTTTCAATTTGTTCATCAATTTGCTGCATTGGATTTTGACCCTCCAATGTTACATTTTCTTTCTCACTCCAAGATTTATTCTTAAGGAATTTGACATTCCTGCTCACCAAAAATTTCTAGGTGACTGGATTGTATAATCTCTAGGCTTTTGATTGTTCACTGTATTCTATGAAGATGCATTTTTCACTCATGTTTTCAAGCTCCTTTCTCATCTCTTCATATATATGTGGAAAAACAATGTAGCCAAAAAATATGAAGTGGGAAATATTCAACTTTGTTCCACTCCATACCTCTTGAGGTACTTTCTCCTTGACCCGTGTCGATGACTATCTCTTTAGAATATACATTGAACATGAAACCACTTCAACCCAATAGTCATTGGGAAAATTCTTTTCCTTGAGCATAATTTTGGCCATGTTCATGATGGCCTAATTTTTCCTTTCAACCACTTTATCCTGTTGTGGAGTATAAATGGTTGTAGTCTTCATTATAATGCATTGTTTTCTACAAAAATCTACAAAATATTTTGAATTGTATTCTCCTCCTCCATCGGACATGAGCACCTTCACAAATTTGCCACTTTGTTTTTCTTATTTAGATTTGACTTCTTTGAACTTTGAGAAAGTATCACACTTATTTTTAAGAAAATAGATCCAAGTTTTCTTTCTAAAATCATCCATAAAGGTAAAAAAATAAAAACTACGACCAATGTATTGGTTTTGGATTGGTCCACAAAGATATGTGTGAATCAATGCTATATGGTCTTTTTATTTATGAGAGGAATTTGGAAAGTTATTTCTCTTATTCTTTCCAAGTATACAACTTTCACAAGCATTGTCTTGTTCATTCAAAGCCGGGAGACCTTTTACCATTGAATGTTTTTGGAGAAGACTTAGACTCCTAAAATGTAGATGACCAAACCTTGCATTCCATAAGAGAGTCTCATCAATGTTTGAGACATTTTGGGCATATGTCCAAGACAAATTGACACTTCTTAAATTTAGCAGAAACATCATATTCTTGGTCATTGGATTTTTGCAATGAGTTTCGTACTAGGTGATTTCTCTAGAATTAAACATGTTGAACCTTTGAATAAGACATCATATCTACGCTCCATCAATTTTCCTACACATATCACATTGTGTCTGTGGTTTAGAATATAATAAAAATCATACATGTCTAATGATAGTTTTTAGTTATAACATGCACAATACCTTTTCCTCGAGTTTTGACTTGCGAATCGTCACCAAGAGTAATCTCAGATTTAATACTAGTATCCGTGCTAGAAATCAAATATATTTTACCTATCATGTGATTGTTGCAGTCGTTGTCCACCGACCAAATTTCCTTGGAGTGACCTTCTTCAGATGTATGGCATGAAACAAACATTTCTTCAGATGATTCTCCTTTATTGTTGGAGACATTTACGTTTCCTTTGTTTTGATTTGATTGCTTCTTTCTACATCCACTCTCATAGTGTGCATACTTTTTGCAAGAGTAGCAATGAATTTTGGATTTGTCTGTCCATTTTATCGCTCTTCCTCTTTGATTCTATGCATCTTTAGATTGTCGTCACTGTCTCGATTGATATTGTGTGTGTTTGTCTTCTAGATTATGATTACCTATGCCTCTTCCTCTTTGATTTATCCCTCTATTTCTTCTTCCTCTTCCTCTACCTCCGCTGAAAGAGTTTTGAGTCTTGAAAGCATGTTCCAAAGATGTTTCTTCTAAGAAGAGTCTAGTTTCATGTGACATGAGTGATCCCATCATTTCTTCAACAGAAAAACTGGACATATATAAATGGATTCTAGAATTTCTATTACAACCATTTCAATTTTCTTTGCCAAGCATCCGAGGAATTTTTCAACAATCCTTTGATCTTCAATCTGCTCACCAGTCATCGTGATCTATTTTACAGTGCCCATCACTAAGGTCATGAACTAGTCAACATTGTTTATCTCATTCATTTTTAGGGTTTCAAATTGAGTTCTCAAAGTTTGAAGAGAATGTGCCAAGCTTGCTTTATTTTGGAAGCACTAGTTATTTTGGAAAAAATAGAGTCATGGATTGAATTTTGAATCCAATACTTGACTTTGTTTTCTTTCTATCTCTATTGTGCAACAATATTTTTTTGTGAATCTAATACTTGGCTTTGTTATCTTTCTATCTCTGTTATGCAACAATATTTTTTTGTGGATTTGTCATGGAAGCTAAATCTGTTGGGGTGGCTTTGTGAATCCATTTACGATTGGTTCCTAACATTCTTTTGCTTGAACGAAGGATTTCAGTCACAAGGACTAGAACTCATAGTTCTTGCAAATAAGAACTAGTCCGTGGGTAGGCCCTAAATTGCTAGATGAAGTCATAAAAAAATTTGCAAATCTATACTTAAAAAAAACACCTTAAACATTGTGGGAAAGAAATTGTCGCTCCTTAATAAATCCTGTGTTGTTTGTCCCGTGCATTTAAGTTCGGAATATCTCAAAAAATTACCACTGATAAAAAAAAAAAAAATACACCACGTAACTCCTTGCTGAATCAAGCCACTTAATTTAGTTCACAGATCCAATGTAGATATTTTCTTAAATTTAAAAAAATATCGAATAATGGCTTCAGAATGCCTTAGAAGAGGAATCCACGACACATAAAATGGGTTATTATGAATCCCCCATTTCGCAGGTTTGAATATTGTGATACCTCGAAAAGATTTGAGTTCAATGTTGATAAAGGTCCTAGCCATCTTCCAGCGGCTTGGTCCGGTATTCTCCTCCTCCAAATCTGGCCATTTCCCATGTTGCATAAATAGGAAGAGGCAACACTGAAATAAATTGTTACAGTCGATTTCTTTCAACCAGAGGAACCCATGGATTCAAAATGAGATAATTTAACCATGGAAAGTCTACCCATGCAAGTGTTTCATGCCACTTTTCATTGCTCTCTATCAACCGCAATCACTGGGATGCGTGCCAAAACCCAACAACACTAGGAAGATGTGTGGAAACTCTAACACAATGTTTTTTAATAGCGTGCCAAGCTTTCGTGGAGGGAAGAAATCACAGAAAGACGACGCGTGTCAACTTTTTGTTACCATTGTTTACAATTTTGAGGGGGTGGAGTACAACATCGATAAGGAGGGGGCTATTTCACCTTACGAGATAGATCGTATTCGTCGATCTCATAGCACAATCACTTTTGATTTGATCACCACTGTTGATTAAGTTTTTTCAAATTTTTATTTTTATTTTCCTACTCTTGATCTCGGAAGAAATCCTCTCTTCGAATCTACTCTTCTAATATCGGATTGGAATTCTCTCCACTCTTTAAAGACTCTTATACTACTTGCTCTGATACCATGATAAAATAATATGGGAAAATAAAATGAAAAGAAATTGTCCAAAAACAATGGGGTTTTAGTGTTTTTCTCAATATTGCACACAATCTAGATTATACAAGGAGGATCTGAATGGATCTCTTATTAAATTTTGTTAACAAATAGCTAAACTAAATGGCTAACCGAAGCCTAACTACAACTAACTAGATTAGATTAGGGAGATTACTCTAACAACTTGGTTACGTGTGATTTATTTATTAGTATTTTCACATTCAAACAATTATAATATTAAGATATATAAAATGTGAAAAAACATGTTTAACCTAGAAGAGAAGAAGAAGAAACATTGAGATTCATCAATATGTAAATATGTATAATTTACTACATTTGTATTATTATCAAACTTTTCATCATTTTACATTGTTACTTTTTATATTCAACATATTCCTCATGTAACTCATTAACTATAATTTTGATTCATACTATCTATATTCTCAACAAATTGATGTAACTAAATAACTTTCAAATGATCAGATTAATCTCTGACATATAGATATACATAATGTTGTTGATCTACAAATTTTGTGTGTTCCTCCATGACTGGAATCAACATAGATTTATCTTAACTCTGGATCTATCAAGCACCGATATTGAAGAAAGTTTATTATAGACTGCAAAACTTTAAAAAAGTTTAAAGGTTTGCATCTTGAGAGATTTGATCCGAGTCATCATTTGATAGATCCATGATTAAGATGGATCTATGCTGGTAATAATATAAAATGTTAACTAAGTATAAATATAAACATAAATAAAATTATTTCTATACGACTTTAGGGATCATGCTATTGTTAAAAGTAAAAGAAATATTTACAAAATGTACTTTTATAAACAAATGAGATAAGCATTGCCACCATATTAACTTATAAAATTGATGAGGAAATGTAGTGTGTTATGTAGAATTGGTTTCAGTAATAGAGATTACACTATTATCTAAAGTAATGGCTAAGGAAGAGGCTCTTCGATATCTATGAGAAGTAAAATAAGTATTGCTAGTTAATATATCGAAGAGGTTGATGGCATCTAACGAGGGGTCCATTTTTCAGTATATGAATGGATTGGTTTTGCAATAAATCAACTTCAAGGTTGACCTGAGAGAGTAAAAGGATGGTTTTGCCATAAATCAACTTCAAGGTTTACCTAAGAGAGTAAAAGGATGGTTTTGTAATAAATCAACTTCAAGGTTGACCTGAGAGAGTAAACTCCTTTTATAGAATGACTAACCTAACTTCGCATATCCTTGTCTTTATTTTTGGAATTTAAACCTAACATCTGATCTCACTGACTATCACACTAATAAAAACGATTTCCTCATAAATAAAGTAGATACTCATACATATCTCATTACATAACAACATAAATGTAGTACTTCATAGAATAGATCCGAATAAGAAAATTGAAGAAAGTATGAAATATTGCCACACAAATAAATTGGATATTGTATTAAGATAGTTTCTTACATAAGGTACAGGCTCTGCTACCAATTATCCTAGGGATAAAAACCTTCCTTGATACAGACTTGACTTTAGAATTCATATACGTGTTTCAGACCTCATAAAAAAATCTCATAATCATGTTCTCAATTCGATCTTCTTTGAAAATTTAAGGCCTCAGGACTTGCTGGTTTCTCTAAGAATATTGAAATGTATTGTAGACTCACAAACATTTACAAAATCATAGACTCTTACTTATAATAGGACTAATTTTGATCCATGAGATCATGATGAGGCGCGGAGGGAGAGCATACACAAATTTATGGATAGACACTTAGACTTTGAGAGAGAGATAAATTTATGATTCCTAAGATCGCTTGAGAGCGTGGAGGGAGAGCACCCTCTTTTACATTAGTATTTATAAACCCATGATCAAAATGAAGGAAAGAGCTTCATTATATAGATCAAGTAGCATGTTACCAGTAAATGAAAACCTATAGATATGGGTCAAAACTATCCCACTATCTAGAATGAAAATACAACTAACTAGATGACACATCTTTTAGGACAGTGATGAGACTTTTATGAAAAATTATTTTGGGCATGTGGGACAATCCATGTTATCTCATTTCTTAAATGGTGCAAAGGACATGTGATGACTCAAACCTCATTAAAATACTGACATATTTACACAATAGAGCATATTTCTACCTACGATGCAGAATTAACTTTCATGGAATGTGAAATATGGAAATGGACGATAAAGTTGACATATTATTACAAAAGAATATATATATAATCAAAAGAAATATTTGAAAGATTCCCACAATCCTTCCATATTTTAACTCAATCGTCCATAGAATTTTCAATATTATGGATATTTTCCTCTATCCATGATATATCATTATCACAGGGATCTTGAGAATCTTCAATGAAATATGGAAGTGGGAATAGATAGTTGTCAGAGAATATTTCCACGTTAGTTCCTTTCATGAGTGGATGACCACCTATGTTGCAATAGGTTCCTTCAAAGAAAGACCTAGCTTTTAGATTGAGCTCAACTTCTTCTTGAATGACTCCAAATACTTTTCCTCCACTATTTTTGATAGAATTTGTGATTGTTGCAGATTCATATTGATTAAGTTCTTCAATGTGTGTACCCGTAGATTTCATGATGAATTTGAGCCAAGATAGTTTCTAATATTAAATGAAAATGAAAATATGAAATCATCTACTTCTAGTCTTTTCAAGAACAAAATTTGTCTAACATAACCTTAGTCCATCCAGTCCATGGATGATGAACTAAGTTGTTTATATCTCCATAGCTATTATTTTTTCCTCTCTCTTTATCTAGCTGCAAGATGAATGAAAAGGAGTCCCATGTCCTAAGACCCGTGCCTAAGTCACAATAACGTTTTCCACTTTTGTCATATTCTAGCCATGTATCAAACTTTCATCTACTATTTTTTTATTTTGGTTGGGCTCTTGGATCCACTGCACAACCACTGAATCTTGGATTTGCAGCATGCAAGGAAACTGTGCGCAGCGCAGTGAAAAAATATTGTGTGCCACAAGATTTGTCTCTGAACTCTCAGGACTTTTCACGCAGTTCAATGACTACACGAAACGTTGCATGTTGTAGTATAAAACGCTTTCAAGAACAATTTATAAATGTGGAATAAAAAAATCCTATTCTTAGCACATAAACTTAGAAATAAAAATTGATTGATATTAATAAACTTCGGCGCAGTGTGCACATGGTTACAAAATACAATATTAATATGAGTTTCGGCTCCAATGACTTCTTCTACTGACTGTACAAACACATAGATTGTGCTCAGACTTCTTCAACTCTTCACCTGATGATGTTCCTCTCTACCTATCTGCCTCTTCTCTCCATCTTCTCTGCATCCTCTGTGCATCTACTATGCATCATCATCTTAACTAAAGACTCAAACTTATATGGATTCTGACTGAGACTTCTTACATAAGCTAAGACTGACTCAACATTAAATACTACCATTAATTCTACTGACTCTTCAACTAATTAGATGAACTCAAGAAATATAAAGATCGAATCCATTTATAACTCTCTTGATTGCCAACTGACTTTGAGTAAACATGTGACTTTGCACTTGCAGACTGTCAGACTAACTGATTGACAATTCGGCTACACACAGATTGACTGATAGACAAATCTACGAATAAGTAAAGATCTCACCGAATTGTAATTACTTTTTACAACACTCCCTTATCCGGATTTTATGAGCAGAACGAAATGAATACAAATTATTAACACATTCTTAGCACAAAATAACAAAGATACAGTAAAACTGGTTTTTTATTCAATAATGAAATAAGATGAAACTGTAAAATGTAGTGGAAACAAGCTTGCTAGAATGGTGGTGGCTTATCTCTGAGAAGAGATGTGACGGTTGCGCTCATTCGCAAGAAGGACCTTCCAATGAGGCTCTAAAGGAATTTTTACAATAAACAAGAATGAAAAAAATCCTAGACATCCAAAAACCTAACCCTAGGAGATGAAGCGCCAAAAGTCATGTGGGCCCCGTTTGGGTAAGTTAGTACATCAACTTCCCGAGGTCGTAACTTCTGCATACGATTTCCCTTTTAGGCATGTGATAACCCATTGGAAAGGTATTGTCGAGGATATTCATTTTGGGGGATCAATCATGCCTTTGGCTATCATTAAGGAGCTCGATCCTGAAAAAACATTGTTTAGGCCCTCAAAATGGCCCCAGAAGTTAAAACTACTAAAAATAATAAATTGCCAAAATTGTCAGAAAACTGTCTTGAGCCAGTTGGAAAAGGTGGGTGGCCACCAATATCCATCTGGATCAATCCTCCCTCCTTAGGAAGAAACAGTCTCCATTGCGTTGAGGTGCCCCATTAGATGAGGAAATTTTAGCTGAATTTGGCCCAAGGTGAGCCACTTGCCTTGGTGCAGGAGCTGCCCTACTTTGACGACTCGATAAAGTTGGATCCTTTCTTGTCGAGTTCCCTTGATCTGTGTTTCCAAAATCTAATCATTGCATGCTTGTGTTATGCAGTCAGGGTTGAGCTCTGTTGGTGTCAGTTGTTCTGATACTTCTAAGGTGTCCAATAAGGGCGAAGAAAATCCACATTGAACACTGGGTACAAACCAAGGAAAGGAGGAATGTTGAGCTCAAAAAAATTATCCCCCATGGCCTTGGTGATAGTGTATGGCCCATAACGGAGTGGGTGAAGCTTCCGATGGGGTCCTGTAAGGCGTTCTTTCTGCAAGTGTAACCAAACTTTGTTTCCCACCTGGAACTTATGTGGCACTCGATGTTGATCATGGCGTAGTTTGTACTTATCATTGGACTTCTGTAGAATATCCTGAACCTATTGGCGGATGTGCTATATCCACTCAATGAACTGGGTGTCTTTGTCAGCTTTAGTTGGAGAAGGAGATGAGCCGGTCGAGGTGACTGCAAGGGGAAGTGAAACATCTATGGGACTCGATGGTTGGAATCCCAACCCTACCTGAAAGGGGTTGTGGCTGGTTGAGCTATGCAGGGCTCAATTGTAGCTATGTTGGACATAGGTAAGGCTCTCATCCCATGTGCGAGGGTGCTTTGAATTATACATGTGAAGGATATGCAGAATCATTTGATTTACAACCTCAGTTTGGCCATCTGTCTGGGGGTGGAAGGTTGCGGATTTGGTGAGCTTGGTGTCTAGCAGTGACCAGAGGCTCAACCAAAATGTGCTGAGAAATATACTATCCCGATCTGAGACAATGGTTTGTGGGATTCCAAAATGTACCCAGACTCGTTCAAAGAAGAGCCTGGCATTGGCCTCTACTGTGATGCTCTTCTTGCAGGCAACCAAAATCTCCATTTAGAAAAGCGATCAACAACCACAAAAACAAGTCATTTCCCCGCGTGGTGGACGGGACGCCCAACATGTAATCCATTGAGATGGATTCCCATGGCCTGTTAGCAGTAGGAAGAGGGGTGTACAGGCCCTATTTCTTAGTGGTTGGTTTGTTAATAGCGCAGGCAGTGCAGGACCTGATATACTTGTTGAACTCCTGTTGAAGTTTCAACCAGTAGAAATGTTTTTGTAGAATCACCAATGTCTTTTCAACGCCGAAGTGTCCCGCCACCCGATTGTAGTGGGATTCCTATATCAGCTTTTCTCGCTCACTTGATGGAACACAGATATGGCCCAAACGACCCAACAACCCATCCTGAAGATGGAAATTACCGACAACTGTGTTCACACCCAACATTTGGTAGGTGGTGGCAAAGTCAGGGTCTGTTTCATAGAGTTGGGGCCATCCAAATGTCTCATGGCCACAAGAGTCTAGCACCGTGGTGAGTGCTGCGACTGGCGATCTGCTGGGGAAATTAGCGACGCGATTGGTGCTTCCTGTTTTATACTTGATCTTGAGGTGGAATTGCTGCAAGTATGTGGACCACTTTTGATGGCAGTCATTCTGTAATTTTCCTTGTGTCTGCATGAACTGCAGTGGCTTATGATTAGTGTGGATGAATCTCTCCTTCCCAATAATGTAATGTCTCCACTGGCGGCAGGCTTGCACAATGGAGTACATTTCTTTGTCGTAAGTAGGGTACTTACGGACAATATATGACAATGTCTCACTATGATAGGCCACATGGTGGCCGTGCTGAGTGAGAACGATGCCCACAACATAGTCTGAAGCATATGTCTCGATCTCAAAGGGATGTTGTAGGTCTAGTAGTGAAAGTATTGGGGCTAAGCACAAGGGCTGGTTCAAATCATCGAACGCTTGTTGTTGGGACCGACCTCACGCAATTTTTTTCTTACCACCACCCCTGTTTGTTTGGCTAAGGGCCCATGTAATATGGGAGAATCCCAACACGAACCTGCGATATAAATTGGCAAGGCCTAAGAAGCTTCAAATCTTAGTGAGTGTTGTTGGGGCTGGCCAGTCACGAATGACTTGGATTTGGCTGGATCCACATGTATGCCATGCTAATCAATGCTGTAGCCCAGGTAATCGACCATGTCCATGCTGAAGGAACATTTTTCCAAGTTGGCATATAGCTTGTGCTATTGCAGGGTGTGAAGAACCTACTGAATATGTTGCAAGTGTTCGGCCCAAGCCTTGCTGTAAATTAGAATGTCATCCAGATACACCACTACAAAAGTATTGGTGAATGGTCGCAGGATATCGCCCACCATCCTCATGAAAGTGGTTGGAGCATTTTTCAAACTAAAGGGCATGAACAACCATTCAAATAGGCCTTCCTTTGACTTGAAGGCGGTCTTACACACATTTGTCTGTTCTATTGGGACCTGGTGATAGCCAGAATTTAGATCAATCTTACTGAAGTATTTGGCCCCCATGAGTTGATCAAGGAGGTCATTGATTCGGGGAATCGAGTATCGATTTCTGACTATGATTTTATTCAGAGCCCGATAATCAATACAGATTCACTAGGTTCCATCTTTCTTCTGTACCAACACAATTGGGCTCTCGCAAAGTGATGAGATGGGGTGAATGTGCCCCTTGTGGAGAATTTCTTGGATCTATCGCTTGATCTCCTCATTCTGTAACAAAGAGAGACGATAGACTGGCCCATTGGGAAGTGGTGCGTTGGGGGTTAGATCGATGGGGTGCTTGACCTGGAAGTGCAGAGGTACCCCTGTAGGTGAGGAGAAGATATCCGAGTATTCTTCCATGACCTTTTCTACTTGCTTCTGCTGTGTGGAGAGGTTGGCCGCAGAGACCCTGGATCTGGTTGTGATATTTCGCTTATTCTAAGAGCGAATCATGAAGAAGACAAACTTCCCTGTCTGATAGATGACCTTCCTGCATTGCTTAACAGACATCAAGGAAATAGCACTAAGTGGGACTACCTCGGGTATCTTGTACAATTTCCTATTCAAAGTAATAATAACACTACGAGGCCTAGACTCATATATAGCATGACGTTTACATAAATAAGGTTGGCCCAAAATAACATCACAAAATTCGAGAGGAGCAACATCACACAATACCTCGTCTTTGAAGGGCTTGATGTCGTATGACAATTGACACTATTGGTTGACGCGGAGATCGCTTCCTTGGCTGAGCCATCCAATGGTGTAGGGTTATGGGTGCGACATTGTTGTCAGGGCCAACTGTTTGACGACCTCTGCTGAGATGAGGTTCTTATCGCTACCTCTATCAACAATAAAGTGCAGTGGCATGCCTTTTACCCACATCTGTGAATGGAAGATGCACTCTCCTTCTTCTGGCTCATTTGGTTCACCAGGCTGGAGCTTGGTGGTAGCAACGGTGGCATTGGGTTCTGCGTTAATGATCCGTCTTCCCCTTTCTGGTTTTGGCTTAGAGTCAAAATCTGCATCTGATTCATAGGCTTTCACTTCGGCCACCAACGACTACTTCAAGAGACAATCAACAGTGTTATGCCAAGGGCTCTTATGGAAGCCGCACCACTTCCCAGTATCTTTCTTTGTCTTTCTGGTGTCCTTCTTTGCTTGCATCTTGGACTGGTAGTCCTAATACTATCCATATTTACTCTATCCTTTGTTCTGTGGGTTGGGGCCTCCCTTTCCTGGATTTTGTTGTGAGGGGTTCCCATGCCCAAATTGCCGCGTCTTTTGTTTGAGCTCCTGCTCAATTTTGATGGCATATCGGTAGGTCACGCCCAAGGATGAGATGTCCAGAAATTCCATTTCGGTATAGATGTATCTATGAAGAGCACCGCGATAATTGAGCACTAGATGTCACTCCAAATCTTTGATCCCTATCTTGGTGCACAAGGTATGGAAGATATTTTTGAAATCTGGCACTGCTTGGTCTCTTTCTTGCAGCAGTGTGGTCCATTTGGTATACAGGTCGTCATAACTTCTGACAGAGTAGTATTGTTACTTAATAGCATCCCTGAAGGATTCCCAGGTGGTCATGAATGAAAATAATGAGGTTTCCTCTATTTCTTGTTTCTCACAAAAGTTTTCCCACCAATCTTTGACATGGGGAACGACTTTGAGGAGCGCAAAAGTAATATTTTCTCTATTCGAGAAGTTATGGACATAAAAATACCCTTCTAGCAGATTCAACCACTTGTCTACAACATCTGCGTCTATATGACCTTCAAACATAGGAATATCGAAGTTTATTTGTACCTTGAAGGGGGTGGCACCTCTGTTTGAAGAAGATATGTCGCATGTTGGTAGCCGCCAAAGAATTTGCACGAAACTATCCATCATCTCGTTCCTTTGTTGCGTGAGGGCTTACTCAATCAACAGTTTGGAAGGATCTCCTGTCCCATCATCTTTATTTTCTCTTTCCATGAGAGGTCACTTTTGTGTGCGAGATCTTTTTTCCTCAAGAGAAACAAGCTTAAGACCCAACTCTTTGTACTTTGACCTCGTTGGGGACATGCATTAAGACGACAAGGAGCAGACTGCTCTGATACCATTGATCCATATTTTATGAGAAGAATGAAATGAATACATATTATTAACATATTCTTAGCACAAAATAACAGAGATACAGTAAAACTGGTTTTCTATTCAATAATGAAATAAGTTGAAACTGTAAAATGCAACGAAAACAAGCTTGCTGGAATGGTGGCGGCTTATCTCTGAGAAGAGATGTGACGACTGCGCTCATTCGCAAGAAGGACCTTAAAATGAGGCTCTAAAGAACTTTTTACAATAAACAAGAATGCCAAAAACCCTAGACATCCAAAAACCTAACCCTGGGAGATGAAGCACCAAAAGTCATATGGGCCATGTTTGGGTAAGTTAGTACATCAACTTCCGAGGGTCGTAAATTTTGCATACGATCTCCCTTTTAGGCGTTTGATAGCCCATTGGAAAGGTAGCATTGAGGAGATTCATTTTGGGGGCTCAATCATGCCTTCGACGATCATTGAGGATCTTTATCTCGAAAAACCTTCATTTAGGCCCTCAAAATGGCCCCGGAAGTTAAAACTGCTAAAAATAGTAAATTGCCAAATTTGTCAGAAAACTGTCTTGAGCCAGTTGGAAAAGGAGGGTGGCCACCGATGTCCATATGGATCACTCCCCCTTAATTATAGATAGGTGGGATTACCAAAGAAAATTACATCAAAAATTGACTATACAATTTTTACTGTCACTCATTTGTTACTGCGCATACTCCCAAACTACTTCCCAGATGTTGAAATGCATCTCTTGCTAAAGTCTTTTTTAAAATGTTTGCGACTTGTTCTTTTGACCTGCAAAACTCTAAACATATATCTTTATTATTCACCAATTCTCGGATGAAATGATACCTTGTATCAATATGCTTGGTTTTCTTGTGAAACACGTGATTCTTTCATAACATGATGGATGAATTCTTGTCACATAATACTATAGTTGGTTCATGTTGTTCCTATAAAAAATATTTTAACATTCTTCTCATCCAAAATGTTTGACAAGATGCACTTGTAGTTGCGACGTACTCTTCCTCTACTCAAGAAAGAGTCAATATGGGATGCTTCCTTGATGCCCATGATACCATACTTGTTCCAAAATGAAATGTGTACCCAGAGGTACTTTTCATGTCATCTATGTTCACTTTCATTGTATCCAATGAGTCTGAAATATTATGAAGTGGAGTACTTAATGCCAAAGTCTATTATTCCATTTACATATCTTCGGATTCTCTTTCCTACCTTCTAATGTGATTCATTTCAAGTTTCCATGAACCTTGAAATTAGACTTACTCCATACATAATATCAGGTCATGTTGTTGTGACATACATAAGACTACTTACTATTCTTTTAAACAGTGTGGGATCCGCCTTGGACTCTTTATCTTCCTTGCTTAACTTCAATCCTGTTATGACAGGTGTTGGGGATGCTTTAGAATTTATCATATTGAATCTTTTCAGAATTTCATGCACATACTTAGACTGTGAGATAAATATAGTAGTTTTGGACTCGTGAACTTCAATTCCCAAAAAATATCTCATAATCCCTAAATCATTCATTTCAAATTCATCCTTCATGACTGACTTGAATTCTTCTATGCTAAAATCACCTGTAAAAATAAAATCATCTACATATAAGAAAAAACATAACATATTACCTTGCTGATAAGATTTGATGTACAGTGTTGGCTCACTTTCACTTCTATGAAATCCATTAAGTGTTAAATAGGAATATATGCATTTGTACCATCCTCTAGGAGCTTGTTTTAATCCATACAATGCTTTCTTAAATCTATACACTTTATCTTCTTTCCCTGGAACCTCATAACCTTTTTGTTGATCCATATATACTTCTTCTTCTAAGTTTCCATTAAAAAATTATGACTTTACATCTATCTGATAAACTGGCCACTTGTACTGCGCGACAATGGCTAGCACAGTTCTCAATGTGTCCATGCTGGAAACTAGTGCAAATGTTTCATTGAAATCAATTCCAGATTGTTGTGTAAAGTCTCTTGCAACTAACTGTTGATATTATGGTAGCTGCGGGAGGTATTTACCTCCACGTGTAAACCTGAAAAAAATAGAACATTCTGGGAAGCAAGAAGAAACTCTAATGCGTTGGATAATAACCCTAGAAGACATGTCAGCTCAAGAGGATAAATTGTATTAGGTTATTAGCCTCCAAGATAAGAAGTCGGCCATAAGAAATAATATATACTGAACAGACAGATACCCAGAATGAGAATTCAGCCCAGGCAGTTAGCCAGAATTAGTATAAATACAAGAGGCTAGTCTTCATTCTAGCAGGCATTCTCAGAACTGCAGAGCAGCACTTGTGCGCACTGCAGTTGCCCAGTTTATGCACAGGTTTGGAGGAGAGTTATCATTGCAACTGCTGCAACTAGAAGATTACGCTTTGGCTTTGAGTATCTCATGGTTAGGTTTTTTTTAAGTCCTAATATTGGCTCATTACCCCTTAATTGGGGCATATTATATTAGTAATGTTATTTTATTTATGTCGGCTTTAGGCCATTAGTTGTAATTATACCTTCTAGTCTCCT
>ML791965.1:23444-41669 GCA_009831015.1 Picea engelmannii
ACTATACATCAATGAGTACCTATGTGCTACTTAGTGTGGTAATGTACCAATGGATTGTAGTTGTGTACTATTATGAATGGACACAATTGTGTTCGATTGAATGGTATTGTTCTGATTTCCTTGAATACTATCAATAGTGTTGAAAATGATTATCAGCTAGATGGATGATCAATGGACAGAGATTTCCCAGACGGAAAATGGTTTAGGACATTTATTGTTCTAGGACATATGTCCAGATTAGAAGATTGGATCTTGTGTTACTCTATGGTTTGTGTGACTTATCCAACATCATGTCTAATTACTTAGATGGAGTATGGTTTCGAGAGATGATGCAGCTGATGATACTGATGGTGATGATGGTGCTCATGATCTAGTCATGATATAGTCTATACAACTATGTTGATGCTACCGGGTGAATGGTATGTTTGTGCTCAAGACCATTACGTGTAATACCTCCCTAGCTAGGAGGGAGTGTTGATATTATGGTAGTTGCGGTAGGTATTTACCTCCATGTGTAAACCTGGCGAGAATAGAATATTTCGGGAGGCAAGAAGAAACCCTAATGAGTTGGCTAATAAACCTAGAAGACATGTGGGCTCAAGAGGATAAATTATATTATGTTATTAGACTCCAAGAGAAGAAGTTAGCTAGAAAAAATAATATATATTGAACAGATAGATACCCAAAATGAGAAGTCAGGCCAGGAAGTTAGCCAGAATTAGTATAAATACAGGAGGCCAATCTTCATTCTGGTAGGCATTCTCAGAACTGTAGAGCAACACTTGTGCACACTGATGTTTCCCAGTTTGTGCGCAGATTTGGAGGAGAGATTCCATTGCAGCTGTTGTAGCTAGCAGCTACTGTAGCTAGAAGATTACGCTTTGTCTTGGATTATCTCTTGGTTAGGGTTTGTACTATCTGATCAACTCTTGTTTGATGCACTATCCTTGGGGAAAGGTGCGCTACCCTTTGTTTGGCTATCTAGCCTAGGGTTTTCTTCCAGAGTGATTCTCTATCAAGGTTAAGGTGCTCGGAGGGTTTCTTTGGCCTATGGCTGGGTGACAATAGTGATATTGTCGATGGTAAAACGAGCACATCCATTATATGCTAACACTAACCTTGCCTTGTGCTTCTGCACATTTCCTTTTGCATCTTGCTTGGTTTTATAAATCCCCTTGACACTTATAACATCCTTATCTTCAAGTACATATACCAATTTCCATGTCTGATTGTTCTCTATGTATCTGATTTCTTCATCCATGGATTCTTCCCATACATCATCTTTGACAACTTCTTCAAATGTTAATGGATCATCTATTTTTGAAAACAAAGAAAAAACTAAAAATGAATATGTTGTGTCTTCATTATAGATTTCATGAAGGCTTCTTGTCTTTCTTGGTAATAGATTTGATAAAGTTGGATTTAGACATGTAGAATTACTTGGACTGCTTGTTGGTGTTTGTTAAGCTCTAGGTGTAGACTGCACACCTATTTTTCTTACTGGACTCTTATGCACTATGTTTTGTGTCACAATGCCATATGTAGAAGGGACTGCGCACTGACCTATGCATGGTGTTTGAACCATTTCATCTTCTGTGTCATCGTGGTCCATTGCATCAATAATTTTGACTTTCTTTTCTATGCTTCCATCCCATGCTTCATTCTCCACAATCAAAACATCGCGGATGACTATGACTTTTCTTGCGACAGGGTCATACAACTTATATCCTTTTGTTTCTTCAGAATACCCAACAAATATACATTTTTTTCCTTTGTTGTCCAACTTCTTTCCCAGCTCATCTAGAACATGTACGTATACGACACAACCAAAAAAATTTAAGTGTGCCACATTGTTCTTTAATCCTATCCAGGCTTCTTGAGGAACTTTATTCTTTACACTCTTTGTCGGACATCTGTTCAAGATGTATACTGCAATTTCTACTTCCTCAGCCCGATACTCATTTGAAAAATGTTTGGCTACCAACATACTGCGCGCCATATCCATGATGGTTTTGTTCTTTCTCTCTACGACACCATTCTTTTGTGGTGTATATCGCACAGTAAATTGCTTATAGATTCCATAAAATTTACAAAAGTTATGAAATTCTCTTGAAATGTATTCTCCATCTCTGTCATTTCATAGACACTTATAGCCAGTCTGCATCTCCACAAGTTATTTAAACTGCTGAAAACAACCCAATGCCTAAGATTTGTGATTTAAAAAATAAATCCATGTCTTTCTTGAGAAATCATCAATGAATGCTAGAAAGTATGTACTGCTTCCTATAGACGGAGTTTGCATTGGTCCACAAATGTATGAATGTACAATTTCTAGTGGATCTTTTGCTCCGTAAGACTTGCTAACTAGAAATTATTCTTTATGTTGCTCGCCAAATATGCAACCTTCACATATTCTTTCGGGTTTTTTAATCAATGACAAACCTTTTACTATATCCTTCGTGTGTAGCAGCTTTAGACCTCCAAAGTTCAAATTTCCAAATATGAAACTCCATAGCCGGGAAACATCCTATATTTCATATTGAAATGTTCCCTTCATCGCTGCGCCGTTTTCTCCTTTCTTGATACTGCACACACTTTTTGTTGTAAATGCAATGTCTGACTGCACATCTTTTGCTTTATCAACAACTAGTGTCATATTCTTCTTCTTCGTTGGATTCAATGTCAATTGGAACATTATGTTACTTGTCATCTGGATTTTTGTAATAAATTTATTGCTTGGGCATTTATCCATAATCACACAGTGATTATATTCCATGTAGATTTTGTATCCTTTTTGTAACAATTGTCCTGTGCTCATCAGATTATTCTTCAGACCAGAAACATAATATACATCATACATAACTTTTCGTGCTCCTTACTTATTTAAAATTATTATACTGTCTTTTCCTAAGACATTGACTTGGACATCTATTCCAAGTGTAACCTTGGTTTGGACTGACTCATCCAAACTAGAAAACAATTATATGTTTCATGTAATGTGGTTACTGCAGCCTGAATCTAAATACCATATGTGACATGGACTTGCTTGAGAAAAATTGCATTCAACTGGGGATACTATAGGCATTACTTCAACGTGCATCATAAACATATAATGAGTTTGGTTATTTGTGTTGTTTGACTAATCTTGACTTTGCTTGTTCTAATTATACTGTCTCTTTCTGCACTCATATGCATAATGTCCATACTTTTTACATTAATGGCACTGAATATTTGATTTGTCAGTTCTTTGACCACTTGACTGACTCATACTTGGGTTTTGACCTCTTCCACCAGTATTTCGACGAATGCTATTGCATCCACCTCTGACATAACTTCTTCCTTTGCCTCTCGAGTTAACTCTCCCCCTTCCTCTTCCATGACTTATAGATGACTGGGCGGAAAACGCATTCTCTAATGTCATACTTTACCTATTCAATCTATGTTCATCATTAATGAGGGAAGCTTGTAGTTGATCTAGATTGAACTAACTCAAGTCTTTGATTTCTTCTAGAGTCACAACAAGGCTATCAAATTTAGGAGGAAGACTCCTAAGTAACTTCTTAAAAACTTTTATGTCTTCTATGGTTTCACCATAATACTTAATATGATTTATCAGGCCAATGACATGTGTATAAAAGGAATCTACTGAATCTAAATCTTTCATTGACAGAGTTTCAAAATATCTTTTAAGAATTTGTAGTTTTGAAGTCTTTACTTTGTTCATACCTTGATAAGAGGTTTTTAATATGTCACATGCTTCCTTGGATTTCTTTTCTGATGAAAATATTGGAAGTATGCTCTCATGCATGGCTTGATGTATGTAAAACAATGCCTTTCCATCCTTCTTTATTTGATCTTTCAAGACATCCTTCTCAACTTGTCTAAGGGAATAGTAAGTTTCCTGATGTATTGGTTCCACATATCCATTCTCGACTATCTCCCATATGTATTGACCTCGGAACAATGCCTTCATGGTCAAGGACCATATATCATAATTATTTCGTGTAAAAGTGGGAGGTTGCAGATTTGAGGTAGAGGTCATATTTCACTTTCCAACAATGTTTCTTCTCTTGAACTTGTTCTGATAGAACCTTCTCTTGATCAACTCACTTTTGATCAACCTTCTCTGATGCAAGATCTTGGATCCACTTCGCAACGACCAAATCTTCGATCCGCAACGCGTAAGGAAACTGGGTGCAACGTAGTGAAAAAATACTTTGTGCCACAAGCTTTTCATCTCTCAACTCTCAAGACTTGTCACACACTTCACATACTACACAAAATGTTGTGCTATGTAATATAAAACCCTTTCAAGAACAATTTATAAATGAAAAATAACAAACTGCTATGCTTAGCACATAAACTCATAAATATGAATTGCTTGATATTAATAAACTTTGGCGCAGTGTGCGCGTAGTTACAAAATACAATATTAAGATGAGATTTGGCTCCAATGACTTCTTCTACAGAATTTACAAAGACAGATCTTTTGCTCATACTTCTTCAACTCTTCAACTGTTTTTGTTCCTCTCTACCTCTCTGCCTCTTCTTTGCATCTGTTATGCATCCTCTATGCATTTACTATGCATCATCATCTAATAACTAAAGACTAGGATTTATATGGACTTCGACTGGGACTTCTTACAGAAGATAAGACCGACTCAACATTACAGACTACCATTAATTCTACTTACTCTTCAACTACTTATCTAAACTCGATAAAGATAAAGATAGGATCCATTTTTAACTCTCCTTCTTGTCAACTGAGTCTGAGTAAACGTGCGACTTTGCACTTGCAAACTGTCAGATTGACTGACTGACAATTCGACTACTAACATATTGACTGACAGACAAATCAGCGGAGACATAAAGATCTCACCGACTTTTAATTACTATTTCCAACATGGGTAAGGCTAAAGAATGAGATTCTCTTCCATTTTTCTAAGATCATAAGCCTTAATTATGAACTCTTGGTTTATTCAATTAATTTTTTTTCCATATGCATATCTACTACTTGTTTTTTCAAAAGATGAAACATTCGTGTCTTTCTTAGGATCCCACTGCTAAGAGAATTCTAATTCTTTTTCTATTTCTTTCTTCAGTTTTGTGCTTCTTTCTTGTATTCTTCTGCAATCTACTGAGGAGTCATTGGGGTATTTCATTTAGAGAATATACCTGTATGCATCATTTCCGAAGTTGGTTGTTCCATTACTTCTTTGGTTAGCATATCGACAAGGCAATTTAAATAACCAGGTTTAAATTCAACATCAAAATAAAAAAATTCTAACAAGATAACCCACTTTTGAATCCTTATATGACTATCAATCAAGACTTTTATAGATTTCGACATTCTTAGAAACACCTTCAAATTTTTCCTAATTATGAATCTAATAGGTTTTAGATATAAAGAAAAATGTTGAATTACTTTTTTTACCACAAGTAATTCTTTATGGCTAGAAGGATAATTCTATTCATCCCCTCTAAAAGAATTAGAAAGATATCCATACACTTCTTCTTTTCCATCAATTTCTTCAATTAGGACACCTCCCCATGCTATGCTAGATGCATATGTGTCAATTATATGTTTTCCTTGCTTAGTGGGAAGAGTCAAGGGTGGAAGAGTCTCTACCTTTTCTTTTATTATTTTTTCTTCTTTTGTCATCTTAACTGACCAAGGAGGTGGTGAATTTTTTAACCTATGTTGTAAAACAAAAAATTCTTAATCTTTCCCTTTATAAAAAGGTTTTGAATAATTCAAAATTCCCAAGAATCTTTGCAATTCAGTTTTATCTATAATTACATTTGGGAACTTATCAAATATTTTAAGAATATGTTCATGCAAAAGAATTTGGCCTTTGCTAATGTTAAAACCAAGGAATTCTATGTCATTCTTTCTTACTTCCATTTTTTAAGAAGACAAGACTAAGCCCTGCTGAAAAAAAATCTCATAAAACTTTTGTAGATGTTTAAGGTGTTCTTGGATATTCTTTGATCAAACCAAAATATCATCAATATAAATGATAAGACATGAATATTCCTTGGGTAATTCTTCCATCCTCTTCTGAAATTCTCCAATTTTTTTTTTTAAAGACAAAACTTTCCATTGATAATTCCCAGAGGGAACCAAAAATGAAGTCTTGTAACGATCTTTAGGTACCATCCCAATCTGATAGAATCCTGAGTTCATATCGAATTTGCTAAAGACTATTTTTCCTTTGATCCTCTATAAAAAGGGAAGCTTTATTTGGTAGAGGATATCTGATGGGTTCAAGAACTTTGTTGAGGGGCATGCATTTGACTACTAGGCTCATTTTTCCTCTCTTTTGTTCTGAATGTTTATTAACGTAGAATCAACTACAAGTGCAAGAACTCTTTGATGGTTCTATAAATCCTCTATTGAAAAAATACTGAATTTCATCAAAGCGAGTCATTATTTCGTAAGGCCTCATGAGAGAAGTAGAGGCTTTTGGGTGAGAGACACTTACCAATGGGTTATAAGGGAAAGACACAAAATATTTTTCTCTATGCCAAAATGCATTTGGAGAATATCATGTACAATGTTTTATTAATCTCTCTTTAACATGATCTAGGATATTTTGATAAATTAGTACATAACATGCACTTCTTTCCATTTTGTTAAGTTCTAGTATGAATAATTTAGGATGTACAAACTTCCTAGGTTTAGAACCTCTAGTTTTACATATGTCTTCATAGATACTAGAGTGTTTACATCATGACTACTTATATATAATGTTATAGTGTTTTGTTTAGGATCTAGGGTGGCAAGAGAGTCAGAAAGTGAGATCCTAAGATACAATCATCTCTAATATTGTCTAGTCTATGGAATGACATAATAAATGTTTGGTTTTGTATTTGGAGTGGAAATTACTTTGTTTATCCAAATATTTCAATAGATTATCCATCTATATCTTTTCTTCCATGTGTGGTTTGTTGCCAATAATATTTAGGAGTTAAATTCTTTCTTAGTAAGTTAAAATAGAACCCAAAATATATGAAACAATCTAATTGATAAGAGGCATGCTCTTTAGGGAAGAACCAAACTTTAAAGAAATACTTTGTACCTATACAAGTCAATAGTATTGGTTGAGATTTTACCTTCTCTGCTTCTTCTAGTGGAAAGGGGAGATTTTGGTATGAAAAGGATAGCAATGAAAATGAAATTTTCTAGTGGAAAGGGGAACCTTTTGTTCTTCTTCTATCATATCATAAGTGATATTTCTTCATCTAATGAATTATGTCTTTCTACTTTGATATTTTCTAATATTCTTTTCACTTATTTGGTCTTGTTATTTGTTGTTCTCATTATTGTCTATTTTTATCATATTTGAACTAGAAACATACTTTCTTTATCTTTCCTGAATTGTTATCTATCTATGTGGTTGTCAGGAGGCTTTGAATAAAGCTCTATTGGAAAATAACCCGCATAAACCCATGCATAGACCCATTTTAACTCCGTTTCTAAGAAGCGTCGAGAGGGATCAAATTTCTCTAGGTGCAAACCCTTCCTTTTGCATTCTAAAATGGGTTAGATAAGAAATAGACAATTTTCATTTACTCAATTTTTTCAGGAAATCACACATCCACATCATATTGGGTGTAAAATGCACCTCAACACAATAAAAAAATATTTATTTGTATGAGGATTCTGCTACTTTCTTTGGTTCTAAAGTAGCTTGAGGTCTAGCTAGCTTCCTTAGAAGGCTTTCTTTCTTTCCCCTTCTTCATGTGTTTCCTAATTACATATTTCCATACTAGGATTTCTTTAAGAGACTTCTCTATTTCTACATATATAGTTTCAAATCCCCCAATTTAGTGGTTCCAGTGAAGTATATAGTAGAATTCACTAAATTCCTTTGAGGATTCATTAGAATCAGATGTAGTCACTATCTAAAAATTTTGATGCATCTAGAAAACGGATCTCACCTGATGTTGTTTCAAGAGGGAGAGAAAAAACATAGATACCACTATTCTGGTTCCGATCATGTGTAAAAAGGGGACGAGGCTTCTTTTTCTTATGAGGGAATTCATTGGCCTAGTGGCTTGGCTTCTGGAAATTGTAGAAGATTACCCTTTTGGAAAGGGACCAAAAGGGGAGCTGCAATTTTTAAGATATGGAATCTTTTTATGATACTTAGATTTGTATTTGTCAACATATACTTTCTTATCAGAATTTCCTTTCTTTTTTCAAGAGAAATTAATACTTTGATGTGCTATATTAAAAACACCATATCCCGATTCAAACATGTCTCCTACATCTTTGCTAAAAGATGGTGTGAACGCATTTTCAAATGTTGCAAAATCTTTCCTAACCGTTTTTCGTTTTTCCAGACAACGCTCATTAATAATTGTCTTAGTATGACATTCTACCGTAGCTAAAGACATATGTGTTATCTAGATACCATTACCTTTGAAATATTGCTCTACTAAATCAAGTAAAGCTCCTGTAAGGCTACGCACATAATACTTTATGTAAGACAGATCACTCATTTTGCCTTACTGAATTAGCAGCTTCTTCATTTTTCCTTACTGAATTAGACTTCCTAATATTCGAATCACAAATAGAGATGCTAAATGATCATCATCTACCCGAACTTTAGAACCATAAAATTCATTACCCAATTCTTATAATACATCATCATCAGCAATGGGTGAATTTAGTAATTCATCTTTGACTTCGGTCGGGAGCCACACTTCCACCAATCCCAGACAAGCCTGGTAAACCCAGATGTTATTAAGGTGGGTATATATTTAGGAGTCATTGTATCATCTACAATGTTCTTAGCAGTTGTCCAATTTCCAAGTGAATGGAGTGCATCTTTGATTTCGTCAGGACTTTAACGTTTAACATACAATATTTATAATGGGATGTTCGGGCATAGTATTGACAACTTTATTGAATCCACTTACTCCTATGGTGGAAGTACTTTCTCCTCTAGTATAGGATGAGGATGCAGATGCCAAGGTATAATAATCATTCATATATTGTTTGATGGACAAAGCCTGTCAGTATTTCGCTCTATTTGTTCCTTTTAGGGCCTTCGACCATTGGTTCATTGCAACTGTTTATTGCTGAATCAATTCTTTCTCTTGGGAGGTACCAAAGTCCTATTCTGGTTTGGGATCTTCAGCACTCATCATGTTAAGAGACATATTTCTTTTATGTCTCCGATCTTTTTGAGGAATCTCATGCGTTTATCTTTTTGCAAACTGTTCTAAAACTACTGGGTTTTTGTTGGGATTTTTAACATAATTTTGGATATCATGTACTTTTTAAAAGATTGTATCCAAAAATTGTGGTCCAGCTTATATCTTATCAGAAACAACTTTGAGGTTAATTGTGTCAACTGGGATATGAGACCTCCATGATACACAACTTCTAGTTTTTGAGAGATCTTTTTAATCTCTTGTCTCTCTTCTTTTGCATATTGTGCTAGCGTTAGCACATCTCTGTGGAGATCATCGATATTGATTCTTATGATTTAGGCCTGGAAATTTGTCCAATTTAGTAATTTACATTCATCATTCACAGATTCAATAGGAACAAAAGATTTCCCACTTGAATTCCCTCTTTTTGTCTTTAAATATTTTGAATATTGCCTAAATCCAACAACAAGTAAATTTCTTCCGGTGAGAAAAGATTCTTCCCTAGTAGGATGCCACTACCTTCTCTTGGTAGAGAAAGCATCACAAGATCTGCAATTGCTTTTTTGAATGATCTTCTTCCATGGGGATTATTTAAGTTTTCCTAGCATGTGGGCTTTCTAAATATCTTCCTGAATGTAGTAGGTCTTTCTTATTTTCACTTGTCTCTTTGGGCTTGGAGGACTATGCGCAGGTATGTTATGTTTTTACAGAGGAACTGTAAGAACATTTTTGTGAAGTCTAGGAAAAGAGCGTATCATTACCGATGAAAACAATAACCATGCACTTTAGTTGGATTATTAAGAACGAGAGTTCATATCAATATATTTTACATAAAAATTTGACTGAGTGATTAAAAAACATGAAATTTAAATGCACATCTTGGAGCTATTAAATTGAGTATTGTTTAAACATTCTACATTTTGGAATTTTTCACCTATCATACAAATTTCGGTGAAATGACTCTCTTTTGTTGTCTAAGGACCTTGTTGAAAACAATATCAACATCAACTTTAGAAGTTAAGAACAAATAACTGCGGTGAATATGTTAATAAAAAAATTACAAATTAATTCATTGCCCAATGTATTTAGATAAAACATTTCATTCCCTATGCATCACAAAAAAATGATGTTGTTGAGAGAAAGAATTGTTGATTAAAATAAATGGAAATGTATGATCTAATATAAGGGATTATGTCCTCATTTTTGGGAGGAAGCTATTAATTGTCCAAATTACATAGTTAATTTATCTCCAATGAAGGCTTTAAGAGATATAACAGTATAAGAATCATTGAGTAAAATTAAGCCAAATACAAGTCACTTTCATGTGTTTGGTAGTGTATCATGGGCTCACATTCTCAATGAGAAAATGAAATCATTACAGCCTAAGAGTGAGAGGTGCACTTTTTTGGATGTTTTGAAGATGTAAAAGGTTATAGAATTCTTCAGCCTCATTCAAATGAAATTATTATTTGGAGATATTTCTAGATTGATGAAGGTCTCTTGGATTGGATGCCTAATTTGGTGTTTGTGTCATCTTCTACAAGACATATTCAATGAATTTTCAACCATCTATTCCCAACTCTTCTGCTAGTGATCCTATTTTTTGTTTCTTCTTCATAGGATGATAATGCTCGGATGAAAATCCACCTCTTCTTGTTTATCCTCCTTTATTTCAATTGAACATGAAACTCCATTAGCATAAGAGATTCATAGATGGGTATGTACAATAAGAGAAGTAGTTGGTGATACTTTTGGTGATCCTTCAGATCAATGTTACACACTTTCATAGTTCCAATGAGCCTCCTCTCTTTTGGCCCAATTTTTAGAGACTCGTGATCGAAAAACATTTGTAGAAGCTTATAGCCATTCATATTGGGATGCAGTAATGAATGAAGAATAACACTGAATTATAATTGAGATGTTTTTATCTCTTTTATAAGGAAAAAACCTTTTCAAAATGAAATGGGTATATAAAACTAAGTATACATTATATGAAAGTGTTGAAAGACACAATGCCTAGTTAGTTTCCAAAGGATTTTATCAAGTAGAAGGAATTGAATATAGTAAAACCTTTTTCTCTATATCCAAAATGAATTTCATATGCCATTTTCTATCCATTGCATCCTCATATGAATGGGGTTCCATTAAATGGATGATAAATTTGGCTTGTTGCATGCGGATTGTAAGAATAAATTTACATGGAACAAATTCCTAGCTATGTTAGGAATGAATCTAGACTTGTTTTCCATCTTAAGAAATCTTTCTATGTCATTAATAAAGATCATTGGTATTTATATGCTAAAATTGTTATCCTTATTCTTGACACTATCTTTTCTAGATGTCACTCTAACCCAATGTCTATACCAAGGAAGTGGGTAACCATCACATAATACTTGTTCTTTATGTTGATGATCTTATCCTCACTAGTAATGACCCCAAACATTTAATACATGTAAAATCCATCATTAAGAAGAAATTTGAATGGACAACATTAGTACATTTGCATGATTTTCTTTACCTCCAAGTATTTCATACTATGGAAACCATTTCAATTTCCTGACCTTTATTGCTTTCACATGGAATATTGTAAGCTAACCCCATCTTCCTTCTAGTTTGGTCTCAAAATTTCTTCCAGTTGTAGTACCCCTAAAGTGAATCCCACTTTGTACTATCCATTAGTTGGTATCCCTTGTATTTGATTCATACCCATGTTCATATTTACTTTTTTGTTGGTAGTATTGCTTAGTATATAAAAACACCCCATTAAATCCATTTTAAATTAGAAAAGAAAATACTTTGATATATACAACATAAACTTAAGTTGGGATATATTATAGTTCAAGAGGGACTCTATGGTTGTTCTCACTAATTAATTTCACTGGTGAGACTAATGATTGTAAGTCTATAGCAAGTTATGTTTTCAATCTTAGTTCCAAAATTGTCAGATGGGATTATATGAAGCAACATGCCCTTTCTCTCTTTAAAATAGAAGAAAAGTATAGATCAATAGTTAGTGTAATTTAATAATACCTTTGGTTTCGGGGAATCCTTTCAAAGTTTGAATTCTATCAAAAGCATCCAATAACACTTTTGTGTGATCATTATAGTGTCATTTAGGTCACCAAGGATATAGTTCAAAATTAACACAACAAACACATTGATATCAAAATAAAATTCATTGATATATGCATGCACTTCATGGTTAAGTCCCTCATACCCACTCTGCAAAAATAACAAGTGGAACACATATCCTACTCGAAGGACAAATATCTCTTTTAGAGGTCTAGTTTGGTAGTTTGAAGCCTTTTTCATGACCCATGAGCCTTAGAAGTTTAATTTACTTTTTAATCCAATGATTTCATTACATGATCATTGATAAGGTCGTTAGACACATTCCTAGAGTGAAAAATATCATAATGGCCCACATATCCCACATGAGTAGAAGGATTTTCTCTATGTGGATTATTTAGTGGTTTGAGGCCTCTCATATTGACCATGATCCCTAGAAGTTCCATTGAGGTACTACTTAATAATTCCCTTATTTACCTATCTTCACGATGGTTAATTCCATAAGATCCATACCTACTATGCAATACCTCTTAATGGTGGCCATATCCCATTCAGAGGCCATTGATCCCATTTAGATGGATTTTTCTATTGTCAAAAATATTTTTCATTCTTCATGAATGGAAGAATATTCCTTCAATATATAAGTCATCTTATTTCATCCCCAAAACATGATCAAGGCAACCAAAACCATCCTTGGTGCACAATGTCTCTTAAAGGAGCACATATCTATATTGAAGGATAAAGTTTCCATATTGTGTGGTGGTTTAAGGTCTTATTGATGGCCCCTCAAACATATAAGATTAACTTATGGACTAAATTTCTTGTCTTCCTCTATTGACTGTGGTCAAGGTCCTGAGAACCATCTCAAGAGTGCAAAACCTCCTATTGTAATCCATATTCTAATTGAAGGATAAAGGTCACTTGTAGAGGGTCCATATGGTAGTTTGTGGATAATTTACATATGGATCATGAGCCCCATAAACCCCATTTATGAGTGAAGACCCTTATTTTCCTCTCTTAATAATGAACAACTCCTTAAGATGCATACTTGGAGTGAAAACCATACTAATTGTATTGATGTCATAGTTGGTGTCCAGATACCCCCTATAATATTAATTTAGGGTCCCAAGACCTTTTGTTTCCTCCTAAGACCATGGCTAAAACTCATAGATTCATCCCTAAAGAAACAAATCTCCTAATGGAGCCCATATCCCACTCAAAGGAAATATATCTCCTTTGGAAGGATTACGTGGTCGTTCAAGCCCTTGTTCATGACCCATAATATTTTTAGGCTTCATTTAGGGCCTCAGACCCTTATTTCCATGAATAAGCCATGTCTAAGGACCCACGGCCCATCCTTAGTATGAAACACATCCTAATGACACTCATGTCCCACTAAGAGGTCATCGATTTCCTCTATAAGACATATGTAGTGGTTAAATTCCATTTTAAGGAGTAAAAGTGCCTAGAGAAGTATCTCTTTTTTTGTAAATAAAAGTAACTATATATTGATATTCACAAATATACGCAACATTAGAAAATTGAGAGTCTTCCATTTGTCCTTCCACAACTGGGAAACCCGGATATGTGGCTATCAAAATTCAAGTGCAACTGTAACTGTTTGGACATAATAGTAAGAATTTCTAACTAACAAAAATGGTCACAGTGACCGACTAACCAGTGGCCATGGACGACTGTCATACAATGTCTGATAGAGAATCTCAATTTTTCGCGTAATTGACTTAACCAAAAGAAAAATATAGAATTGGGGCAACTAGTCCAAGTGCGAGCTCGAGCTTGGCCTTCCATGGGCGTTGTAGACTGGGAAAAATTTATGGTCGCATGTTGGGCACTGCTTTCTTGTAGGAGCTTCTGTCATGGCGTTGAATAGGAGGTCCATTCATTTTCCCAGAATTTGTTGGATTTGTGTCTAGTCATCAAGTTTCTGCAGCAACTAAAAAATGAGCTGAAGTTGCTCATCTGAGAGTCGAATTTCGGTGGGTGGAGGTTGCTCCTCCATCAGATATGCATCCATCTCCAAGTCTGCATCCATTGTTGTCATTGGAATATCCACTTGCCAACTAGGAGAAATTTCTTCCTGCACCAAACATTCTCCAGTGCCATAAAAATGATCTAGAGTGTGGGTTCTGAGGGGGGGAATTTCCAGGTGAAGGCCAGAAGGAGAGGGGAGATTCTTAGGAGGGAGAATTTCCTCCTCGATTGGGAAACTTCCAAGGTAAATGGTGGGATTGGAAGTAGGAGGTCGAGGTTGTTGAGGTCGATTATGGTAATGGTCAAGACAACTAGTAATGATGAGGGAAAGTTGAGAGGGGGGGAGTCTGTTGCATCTGTTAAGGGAGTTATAGTACAATAGACCCCTTCTGGATTTTCCCCTCTCTTTGGGCATGATGTGGGCGTTCAGGTGAGGATTGGGCTGGATAAACAATGGAGTATTTACCGTGGGTGGGCAAACAATCGAGGACAAGGTGAAAATGAAATGAGAGAGCGAGAGAACAATCAAGCACAAGTCAAAGAGAAAGTTGAGGAGCATTCGAGCACAAGGAAAAGATGGAATGGGAGAGCGTTCCAGGGCATAGGACTTCATAGTGCTTGGTGAATTGAAAGGGGAAAAATCCATGAAGGTCGAGGTGACTGCAAGCTTGGTCGAGGTACCTTGCTTGGTATGCCCAGCCTGGTTCGCGCAAGACACCATTAATTCACTTTGGAGTGTCCAACACACTACGATTAATCCTCGATGAGTGAGGGTCATTCAGTCTAGAGGGAAGGGAGGCTAGCGATAGGGATTAACAACTCCCTATGCGACCAAGCTCCACTTATCATTCCTTGCAATCCACTTGTCACCCCATCTGGAAACCTAGAAAAGTATCTTTAATGAAGTGGAACTATTGTTAAATATGAGTTTTTAATTAAAGATGTAACAAATTACCACCTTCACAAATGTATCATATTTATCAATATTTTTTTTTTTAATTTTTAAAAATCAATAAACATTTATTTAGATATGTTAAAAGTATATAATGTCAATGTTGTATTGTTTTATTTTTTTAAAATCCATAAACATTTATTTAAAAATGTTAAAAGTGTATAATGTCAATGTTGTATATCGTTTAATAAATATGTTTCTAGGTCCAAAGGGTGAAAAATGAAGTTGGAAGAAAAGAGTTATAAAAATGTTATAGTTTTTTTTTTTTTTTAAACATTTATTTAAAAATGTTAAAAGTGTATAATGTCAATGTTGTATATCGTTTCATAAATATGTTTCTAGGTCCAAAAGGTGAAAAATGAAGTTGGAAGAAAAGAGTTATAAATTTGTTATATTTTTTTATTTTTTTTGGTTAAAATATTGTTTTTTTTCTAATATGTTGCAAATATGAAAGTATTTGCTCAAACTTTCATGAAAACAATTTTATTAGTTAAAATATTGTTATTTCCAATATATTCCAAATATGAAATTATTTGCTCAATAATGTCAAACCTTTATGAAAACGAAGTTGTAGACCTCGTTATGGTCTTTGAAGTTTCCAAACAAGACATAGTAAAACACGAATGCAAATTTACCCAATAATTGTTAATATAACACATTGTGAAGGGAGTAAATATTAAGGAAAAATTACCCAACAATTCATAATATTCCACATTTTGGGTGGTAATTTCTGGGGATGGTTGCTTTGTAATTTTTTTTAATTCAACATAATATGTGTAATGTGGAGATTTATTTGGATTCTATACACATTATAGGATGGAAGGGTCAAGCCTATTGAAACATAATGTATATGGATTTTTAAATAACGCGCACTTTTCCTATAGTTACAGAAACAAACAAAAAATGAGCAGGAGTTTTTAAAAAACTTATTAATTTTTTTTGAGACAACTTGAAAAAACCTATTATCTCTTTTTTGAGGCAATTTTGTTTATGGGAATAATTCCCTCCAATACAAATATTTAATCTACAAACATTTCAATAATTAATAAGAAAATAAGAAAAAAAAACAATTAATAAGAGAATAAGAAAAAAAAACCTAGTTGACTTATTTTTACACATTTAAAAAACATTAAACCAAAATATATAGAAAAACATTAACCAAAACAATAAAATTTGAGGAGTTTAGTTGACATATTTACACATTTAAATAATTAAAACAAATTAAACAAAAATATATAGAAAAACATTAACCAAAACAATAAAATTTGAGTAGTTTAGAGAGGTGAAAAGACCTTTGTTCTTCAACATCTATTTGTCTTTTGCAATGTAGTGTTTTTTGTTAGAATATCTAAACACATAGAAGTGAGTTCAGACTTAGATTTCAATAAAGTAATTGTTAATCAAGTAAATTATTATAAAAGTTATAACAAATGTTAAAAAAAAAAAAAAAAAGACTAAGAAGACATTTTTTTAAATATTCATGTTCTCTTTGAAGTGAGTGCCTACACCAAAATTTTAGAATTTTTTATTTTTTTTCTTTAAAAAAATTAAACCACAACATAAAAAACAAAAACAAATAAATTTTAAAAAAAATGCCAAACATTCTAACCTCGCGGTTTCATCTCAATATGTCTACTCAGAAAATGAATCTCCAATGCCCCACTCTTTTTATTTTCCAATATCACACAAATCATTTTTATTTTCCAATATCACACAAAGCATAAGGAAAATATCATACGTAATCAAGAAACCTTCGTTTTTGTTTTCGATTTGCTAAGAGCATACAAGGCACATGAAAAGAGCATACATATATTTGAAAAAGAGCAAACGAGAAATACAAACACAAAAATAAAATAAAACAATATGAAAGAGATTTAAATAAAATAAAATAAAAATGAAATTGTTTACAGGTGGATTTAATATAGATGATCATATCTTCGATAAGAAAGTTTTTTTTAGATGAAACAAAAAATGTTTCCAATTGAAAAAAATGGTCTGGATGCATTATAGTATTTCACTTCATTTAAAAATGCTTGGAAATAGTAAAATCCATAAGTTTGATGGATGAAGTGAATAAGTTAACTATCTTAATCAACAATAAGAGCATGTTTGTTTAGGATCTTTAATACCATGTTCAATAAATAGAGTATTTCCACAGAGGCCAAACACTTTAATATGATTGCTCAGGGAAACAGATCATAGATCAATACACCTGTGTTTTACATCATTAAAACCTTTAAACAAGAAAATAATCCATGGTTTTATTCAATGCACTTTTTTCACGAAATATACTAATGCAAAAGAAAAATAACATACAAATCTCTCACAATTGGCCATCAATGAATGACCCTCCATGATCTTTAAATAAAGATCATGGACAACTTGGTTGTTAAGCCCTAGATTAAGTTGCAAACATTTTCACAAAGACTCTTATATCTAAGTGAAGTTTTTCCAGCTTTGGTCTATGTTAGGAGTTGAAGAAGTTGTCATTAAGGGAGAATAGTCTCTAATGTCATATTTCTTATCCTATTGTGTTACCTTTGTAAATCATTCAATCCGATCTCGAGTTCTTCTTAAACATGTAGAATATGATTACTTAGGAGTTTGGTAAAGTGGTTTTCTTTAACATGCATTTGTTATTAGGTGAATCTATGAATCACAATCACAATTTTTTGATAAGGATTTAAGTCCTTGATTAAGGTTTTCAAACCTTAGTTCAGGGATTAAAACCTCAATTAAGAATTTCAAACCAAAATGGACTATTACTGTAAAAAAATACATGGATCAAAGGATTTTAAAGTCTTGGATCAAGGTATTTAAAAATTGACAACCAAGGGCTTGAATGTGGATAATCCTTCCCCATTTCTACTATTCTTCATGGAGCTACAACTTCTAGGCGGTGAAATCCTTTCATCTCTTCCTTGTAAGGTGGTGGACATGGTGCTTGTAGATTTGATATTGAATTCTCTATAAAATTTAATTTAATTTTAGTATCTTAAAAACTACATAAACAAAAAATTATAAAAAACATGTGTCATTGTGTGGAT
>ML791965.1:41758-150818 GCA_009831015.1 Picea engelmannii
ATATTAATTTATCGTCTTAGAAAATAATAAAGATATATTTTTTCAAGAAATAAAAGAGTAAATTTTGCATAGATGTGCTCATACAGTTTTTTTTTTTAAATTATACATTGAACAATGAATAAGGTATTGAGAAGAAATGTCACTTGTTAATACTTATGGAAATTTTAAAAAACAAGATTTTAACTAAATGCAACACATTAAATGACATTAATATTTTTTGAAAAAAAAAAACTTTAGAAAAAATAATACAATTGCGTACAAACAATGTATTTTTGCATGTAAAATTCACAATGTATATATAAGTTTAGAAAGCTTCAACTTAAAGAACATGTAAAAATTCAAATTTTCTCAATACTATAACTTAACACCCATTTTTTTAAGGTTTTAACCACATAATATAATTGTGTATTGATTTTTGATCTCCTTATATGAGAAATGGCCTAAAGTGTACCATATTAATAGTTAAATACCTATTTTACTGATCTATTTATGAAAAGATAATACCATCTTAGTAGTTAAATACCTATTCCCCTCTTAATAATTGAATACCTATTTAACTTACTATGAAAATGTATTTATCTTCTTTTTTATTTGAAATTGAAACATCTATTTGTTAAAAAATAGTTTAGTATGAAGGATTAATGCGATCTTCTTCATTAGAGATTAAATCACAATCTAAAATTATATCGAATTAAGTTTTGATTCTACTAAAAAATGTATGATCTCACTCTGGGTAACCTTAGCAGTGACTATCAGATATATTACTTTTTTACAAATATTATCTAGGTTGAAAGTGATGTTTGGTCTTGGATTAACTCTTAAAAGTACTTCTTATTGGTTAAAGTTCATCTTCATAGAAGTTCAAAAAACAAGTGAACAACTTAAATATGCACAAAATCACAATTTATTGTTGCTTAAATTGCATTTTTCAATGCAGAAATAAATTCAGCTTGCTGAAAAACCCTTGATACATCTCAAATTGTACAGAAATAACCACTCAAATCTTCAAATCCAACAATTACTCACCCAAATTTTAGACAAATATTACTTGAAAAAAAAAAATAAAACATTTAACCAACAACTTCTGTTTTTAAATTAAAATTTTATATAATTCATATCAACAATCCACAGGCCAGCACAAACCCCTACTAGAGCAATATCAAAAGCATTCTTCAAAAATTACGTGATAAAAAAAAGACCATATTTAATTCCTGTGCATATTAAGTAGATTTGGGTCACCTGACCCAAACATTTCATTTTCCCACGAACCACCCGTACGGCACACCCTGCACTAAAGTGAAATTTGTGAATCAAATGATGGCTACGTTTGTGATCGTTTCATTGTCCGCAATTGAGGTTGGAATTTTAAATTTATCTTACCTGTCAAGTGAAATTTTAATGATGGTTATTTGTTTTTCATACCTGTCATTTTAGTTTTATCCCAAATTTATGAGTGTCAAATTCTCTATCATGAATGGATATTCAATTAACTATTAACAGTTTATGTGAACTAAGATTATGGATTAATTAAATTTCAAGGATTGGGAGTCTAAAACTAATTAAATTTTGTTTATTGTAATATTTAATCTTCAAACAAACCTTTGCCTAACTCGTATTCACTGAGACCTAAATAGATGACATACTGTAATAAACTAAGCACCTAAAATTTATGACTGATTGAGATTTTTTATATCGATAAATTTCGAGATGTAGATTTTGTATCCACGTGTCAAATACATCTAAAAATAAAAATAAACGTCATATAGAACGTCAAATTCCAAGCCTATCCTCAACCACCTCCTATATCGGCAGTAGGTACCGGTCGCTTGACTCCCACCCTAAGAAGAAAATATCAAATTTTCCGTCTAGCCAAGCCCAAATCTTAATGCTTTTTATTTCAGTCCCGTGGTCCCCGCGTGGGGCGGGGAGTCTCGGATGACGACCACGGGAAAGACCGGAACGACGGGCAGAGTGTCGACGAAAGCTCGCGCTTCTCCGGATTCTCACTGCCCTGCCGAGTTCATTAATAAGTGAAAAAACTAGTGTCATTTTTGGATTCATTACTTTGTTTCGTTTTCATCTATTTACGCTATTGAAAATCTGAATATTTTAAAAAATATCTCACAACTTCTCCATATAAAACCATAATGTAACTTTCAAATAAAAATATAGGATATATATCCTGATATAAATTACTACCAGATTTAAACAAAAAAATCGCAAAATGGATGAGTTTTGTCGAGTGATTGACTTTCTTCTTAGTTTTGGGCCATGGGTGTTTACGCCGAAGGAAGAGATGCATCGGAACAAATCCCGGTGATCGGCATCGTTTATACCTTTGGTGAAATAAAAATTGGTGCATGATCCGATTCCCGAGGTCCTGTGCGGGGCAAGGACGGCCGCATCGTTTCATCCATTAGATTTACACAATGATTCGGCCATGCCTTACTCCCTTTTTCCGCCGCAAAAACAGGAGCCCATGTGCGCAGGATCACAAGCTTTGGCCACCCATAATCCATCAATTTCGCACCATAAGGATTCAATGTGACCGACTTATCAATGACGGCATGGATACAAACAAAGTAGATTTTTAGGCCATTGATGATGAGTTCGCGCATCAACGTGTATTCTTTTGGAACAAGAATATCAAAGAATCATCTATCACTATCAGAATGAGTAATATCCACCACACTATACAGTATTAAATGTTTTGGTTGGATTTTAATTAATAATATGTACATCAACTGTGAGTAATATCCACCATATTATACAACATTAAATGTTTTGGTTGGATTTTAATTAATAATATGTACATCAACTGATTGCATACTAGGTGCTACACATTTAAAGTTATCAATGTTGAATAGACCATCTATTTATTGTATTTCAGCAAGAAGACACCCTTTTTATCAGATTGACCGATTTTTGTTTACAACAATAGCAAGATACTTGCTACTTTATTTCTGACTGAAAAGCGTTGTTTCACTTTTAATTTAGTTAACTGCCTAACGGAAAAATGATGCTAATTATTTATTAGGAATTGCCCTGCTCAATTGGACTGGCGAGGGAAGTTTACAATAGAAACAACTATGCAAAGGGAGATGGGCACCCTCTTTGGTGGCCCAATTCCTCATTGTTTAGATCCAGAAGCGTCCTTGCTTCCGATAGCAAGTGAGGGAAATAACATTGCAATGTTGTTGGAGACATTCACTTGGTCTTCATAGGTGTCTGGCCCTTGCGGCCCACAAGGTAGGAAACATAGTCTTGTTGGCGAGTGTTGCGAGTTCAAGAGTCTAGAATGGTGTCCATGAGAAGAGGAGGTTGAAAATATGGTATACTTTCGACTCGATGATGTACCGTGACAGTTTCCTCAAGGAGTGGTGGCTCGAACAACTTGAGATTGTTGATGTTGAGCACCTCATGGATGCCAAGTTGTGGTGGCAAGTCCATGTAATATGCATTCTCGCTAATTCTTTCCAGCATGGCATACATAACATAACGTAAAGGGTGGAGCTTGTGATGTTGTCCTCGAAAGCAGTGCTTGTCCAGTTACAGCCACAATCAATCACCAAGTTAAAAAATCAATGTCGTGCGTCGGTTATTGTGCCTCTTCTTGGCACACTCATGTGTTGCTTGCAATGCCTTTGCTATTGGGAATGTCATCGTGCAATGTTGTGGATAAAACTCTGTGTTGATTGTTGCTTTTGTTGTTGTCATGCATACCCCGGGGATGCAAGTGAGGGGTAGCTATGAGGGCACACCTTGCTGAAATCTAAGACAAACCTCGAAGGGTGAGAAGCCTGTGGAGGAGTGGGTGGCCCTATTATAATTACACTGAATGACGTGTAGATAAGAGTCTCACTGCTTATTTTTGGAAAAGTAACTGTGAAGAGAGTGGACTAGAGCGTGGTTGACAACCTCTGTTTGGCCATCATTTTGGTGGTGAAATGCGGTGGAGAAATGGAGTTGGTGTCCGAGCGAAGACCATAGTGTATGCCATAAGGTACTGAGGAAGCGAGAGTCATGATCTGAAGTAATACTACCGGGTAAAAAAATGGGGCCACACATGATGAAAAAAGAGGTTGGTAGTTTGCGCAATAGTTGTATTTATATGACAGGGAAGGAATAGAGCCATCTCAGAGAAACGACAAACTACGACCAAAATAACATCATGCTTGTGAAATGTGGTAGGGAGACCACACATAAAGTCCATGGAAATGGATCCCCACGGACGAGAAGGAACTGGTAGAAGTTGGTAGAGACCATGCAAATGGTTAGATGGCTTACTTTGTGAACATAGGGAGCAAGTACGAATAAATTTTTCCACATGTTTGGATAGTGCAGGTCAATAGAAATGGCTTTGGAGATTGAGGATGGTTTTGTCTATGCCGAAATGCTCGCCGTAAGAAGAGGCATGTTCTTCTCGGATTAGAATGAGATGGTATTTGGTTTGCGACATGCATAACTGATTGAGTTTGTAAATCCACCCTGCATGGATGGTGTAGTCAAGAAATGAAGTCTGGTTGATGACCGTAGGTTGCTGCAAATCACGTCAGACTTCTCTGAAACATGGACTTGTAGCATAAATTTCCTTCCATGCATCATAAGTCACACAACACACTTCTAAAATGTGCATAGCCTGCATTGGGGGCCGACTTAACCGTGAAACTCTTGAAGATACCCTGCCCATTTTAAATGGAATTGTTCCTGCTTCTTTGGGAATTGATGAATATCAACAAATGGTGGTCGATATGTAGGATGATCTATTTACCCAAAATGTGGTGGCGCCATTGCTTCAGTGCCTATACCAAGATAGATAATTCCTTGTCATATGTGGTGTACTTGACTTTGGCTTCTCTAAGAGTCTCATAGTGATATGCTACCTCCCCGTATAAGTACAACCCCAATGGTGAATTGGGAGGTGTTTGTGTCAATATCAAAGGGATGATTCATGTCCAACAATCCTAGAACAGAGGCTAAAGACAATGATGCATTCAATTTCATAAAATAACGCTTAGGCTATGGAGTCCACCGATTTTTTTTTGATCTGACAACTGATGCAGAGGTTGAGCCAACTGTGAGAAGTGGGAGACAAATTTTCTGTAGAAATTTATTCCCCCCATGAAACTTTTGAGGTCATGCATGTTGGGGGGTGTTGGCCATTGCACCAAATCCTGTACCCTCGAGGGATCTGGGAACACATCTTGGGTATCCATTATGAATCCCAAGTATTGTATTAATGTATGTCCAAAGAAGGACATATTTTATTTCACTTGCAACTTATGCTTGCGCAACAATTCAAGCACTTTATGCACATGTTGCAAATGGTCTTGCCAAGAATTACTGAAGATCAAAATATCATCGAAATAAATAACGACAAAATTACCTCGATGTGGTCTAAATATGTCACTAATGAGGCACATGAATGTGGCTGGAGAATTCATCAGCCCAATTGGCATTACGATCCACTCAAAAAGATGAAATTTGGTCCTAAATGATGTTTTCCATGTGTTTGTTGTATTCATGTGCACTTCATGATACCCAATTGTCAAGTCCATCTTAGTGAAGAACCAAGCCCCTTGTAGGTGGTCCAACAAATCCTCGATCTGGAGAAGGGGATATCGATTAACAATGGCTTTATTAAGGGCATAGTAGTCAGTTACAAGGTACCACTCAAAAGTTTCTTTCTTTGGGATAATAAAGGCAGGGGATGCACATGGCGACGATGGAGGCTTGATGTGGACAGATTCTAAAATTTGGCCAATTTGGAATTCAATTTCATAAGCTTCTTGAGGCATGAGGTGGTAGGAAGGGGTTTTTGATAAGGATTTTCCTAGTATGAATTCAATGGATTGCTCAATAGAGTGAGACAAGGGTAATCATATGGGTTGTCGGAAAACATCAACAAATTCGTCAAGCAAGGGGAGCATGTCTGTAGATGTAGGAGTGGACAAATTATCGGGTTTAACATGAAACACTAAGCATAAGGAGACACATTTATTGATACTAACTTCATTAATTGTTTCTTTGTCGGTAAGTGACAAAGTGAGTTTAGGAGCATATGATGTGAGAACATATGTGCATCCGTCCAATTGCACATGATATTAGTGAGATTTGGCATGGTATACAACATGTTAGATCTATTGGTAGGGGAGGGCAAGTAATAAGTCTGCACAATCCAGAGGGGAGACATCACATGTGACTGTATCGTGAAATGGATCAATGATGAAGGTGACCACACAACACCTAGAAACTGTGAGACGAGGGATGCCCATTTGTACCTAACCAAGTTAGTATGGGTTTGGGTGCAAAGTAGTGGTTATTTGAAGGCATTGTACCAAATCATGTGAGACAAGGTTCTTTTGGCTTCCATTGTCCATAATCATAGATGATTTGAGGGGCTAAACTTCGCAAATGGGCTAATTTTCCATGGTTTTTCCCAAAAACATATTCACCAATTTCCATTTTTTCTAAAAATGATTCGCCCAAATTCCATAGAATAAAATTGTTTTACCTTACAAATCGCTAAAATTTTATACAAACTATATAAAATCCTTAGAAATTTGAATATTTTTACAAAACTTTCACCAAACATTTTCCATTTTGCATATTAAGGACTAGTAGTATTAGCCCACATTTCTACATTTTAATACAAATTTTCATCCTTAAAATCATTCTTGTCCATAATGAGGGTGGAAAATTCATGTTTGATCTGTAAATTATGGGTGAAGAGAGGAACAATAGATGTGTCTCGCTCATTGGCAGTCTTTAAAATGAGGGATGGATCTACTTTAGTAGGGTTATCAAGCGAAACCACTTTGGGAGTTGCAGGGGAGTTAGTCAGAGAAATCAAAACAAAAAAAGTTTTATTGGTGCACAACAGTCGACAAAAGAGTGGAAATTAGTCTTATTGAAAGAACATCATGGTGCATTATGGGATGATGCGAGGAAGGACTATGGTGCAGTCGGTGGGAGAGTAGGAGAATTACCAGGAGTGGATTGTCTAACTCAAGCTTGAGGAGAGCGGAGTCTAGGTACCACCTTACGTTCCACAGCCAAGGCCCAAAGAAAATCCTTGTCCAAGGAAGGGCTTTCGAACATATCTACTTCATGACAAATTCTTAACAATAAACCAGAATCAAACTTGACTATCAGTACCTATTTCGGATTGGTGATGTGGAGTTGGATGCTTAGTTCATAGAAGATGTCGATGTATCCCTGGACAGAATCATTGGTAAGTTGTCATAGCTTCAACCATCTGTCGAGGAGGTTCTGGTGATATCCCAGAGGGTATAAGTGCTCTCTGAGAACCTGGAAAAATCCATCCCACATCGTAATGTGTGGTGTCGTTGTCTCAGCTGGGTCGCCTCTGTCCATGACCCATGAATAATTATCGAGCTGAATGTCGCACCATGTTTTTTCAATTCCCTCGAGTTGTAGATCGACGATTTGAATATTTATGCCTTCTGTCATCTCATGACATGTATGGAAGTATGTGGAAAGACTGTGAAGCCAATAATCAACATTCTTTCCATTCATTTGGACCACAAAATTTGGTATTTGGAATTGCATATTGAGTTGCATAGGTGTTGGATCTCTGTGTTGTTGCAGACAGAGTAGCTCTTGGAGATCCATCGTTAAATCCTAAATTGGAGCTGTAGCAATGGATGCAAAATGCTCTATAGCCAACTCTCTTCATAATGAAATAATTTTCATTAACCAAGGATGTCGATCTGTCACTGGATGTTGCACTGAGAATCGTTGAACTCCTTAGTGCACCGAGAAGGCACCCGGTACACTAAGGAGGGCATAGTGGATGTCTTGAGAAGGATGTCTATCTCTGAAAAAACAAATTCTTGAATGGTCTCTCTTCTGAATTCTGTAGCTGAGCAGTAGCTCAGTTGGATCCAGGGTCTGATACAAATTAATCCACAATTCTATTTGTAAAAATTAAAAATGTAGCAACAACAAGACTAGTACACAAGAAATAAACATTGTACAAACATAAATACACAAAGAATGAAAAGAGAAGAACATTGGAAGTGAGAAGTAAAATGACCATTCATTGTATTTCAGCAAGAAGACACCATTTTTATCAGATTGGGCAATTTTTGTTTACAACAACAACAAAAGACTTGCTACTTTATTTCTGAATAAAAAGTGTTGTTTCACTTTTTATTTAGTCAGCTATCTAACAAAAAAAACATGTTAATTATTTATTAGGAACTTCTTTGTTCAGTTGGACTGGTGAGGGAAGTTTACAATAGAAAAAACTATGTGAAGGGAGATGGGCACCTCTTTGGTGGTACAATAACTTCGTAATTAGAAGAGACTAAGCTTAAATTGTAAATGTGAAACAAGTCTTATTCATGTTTTAAATTAATAAAATTAAGTAAGTTAGTGAGTGGATAATCATAAATTTATTTATTTCTAAATATTTTTTTCAAAGTTATATATTTTTTTTAAATAGGAGTATTGATTAGGGAAGTTTTTCCTAAATTTATTTGATTTGAAAATTTGAAATTTAAAAAAAAAAAAAATAAATAAAGAAACATTGCATTGCAATTAAATTTTAATGTAGTAGATTTTTGTCTTTGTTGTATAGCTTTGTCTTTGTGTACAAGTAAAAATTTACATTCAAATTTAATCACCTAAACAATTCTAGACATCAATTTATATTTAACTAGATTTTTATATAAATAAGAGAATTAGAAAGCATAAAAGTCAATGTTTTAAACCTAAACAATTCTAAACAACTATTCTATCTAATTAAATCTTTAACTAGATTTCTATATAAAGTGAATTAGAAAACATAAAACTCCATGTTTTAACTAAAGTACAATAACATTGAAATAATACTAGAATGATATGAAAATCTTTTAATGCATACAACACTATTCATTTAACTATATATAATCCGCAGCCAATATACCCACGCCTTAATTTTAACGAATTAAGTGAAAATATTAGAAAAATATTCCAAGATCAAAAGATTATTATTCATGAAAAAAAAACCAAAACCTTAGAATGCTTATCTACTAGTTGTAAGCGACATCTACTATGTGAGAGGCCCGTCGTACCAATAAGGTGACAAGAAGGTTTATAACTATATATAATCCGCAACCAATATACCCACAACTTGTTTTATTGAATTAAGTAAAAATATTAGAAAAAATATTCCAAGATCAAAAGATTATTATCCATGAAAAAAAAACTATTGGAAAAATTCCAAAACTTGAGAATGCTTGATCTATACCAATAATACCAATGCTCTCACATATACAATGTGAGAGGACCCTCATACCAATAATGCGACATGAAGGTTTATAAGAATATTTATAGGTTTAAATTATAGGGTTATTGTTATTTATTATTATAAAAATAATCTTAATAAGACTAAGTGTAATTAGGACTGAAATTGATTTTAAATAATATTCAAGAGAAAATAAGGCGGCATGAAGGTTTATAAGAAGATTTATAGGTTTTAATTATAGGGTTATTAATATTTTTTATTATAAAAATAGTAATTAGGACTGAAATTCATTTTAAATAATATTCAAAAGAAAAGATATAATAACAAAAATAAATGTTAGTAATTAATATTAATGACGTGAACAGTAATAGGGTCTTCAATTCAACGCTACCGGTGATGCTTTCGAACCACGAATTAAGCTGAAGAAATTCTAGTCTCATTTAATTTTTAACCATAAAATTTTAATGAAGAAACCCTATTCAGCCATACATCTACTTAAAATTTCTCTTTCCCTTAGTTTTTCAGTGAAGAAGGGACTGCATTTGTGAATTGATATTCCGTCAATAGAGTTGGAATCCCTGATGTCTCTAATTTTACATGCGTCAAGAAAATAACTCTTAAGGCGCGTCAAGAAAATAACTTCATATATTTCTCTTTCCCTTAGTTTTTGAGTGAAAGACGGACTTTCTTTGTGAAAATAACCTTTAGATTCAAGCTGAGACAAACAAAAAAATATATTTTAAGCTTTGAATCTATATAATAAACCATAGAAGCATAAAATATTTTAAGCTTTGAATCTATAAAATAAACCATAGAAAATAAACCATAGAAGCATAAAATATTTTAAGCTTTGAATCTATATAATAAACCATAAAAACATAAAAGAAGCTCGAAAATACAAAAATTGCATGGGAAAAAAAGCATAAAATCTTTTAAGCTTTAGCAATTTATTGCACTTCTGTGCTTCTCATTCTTATACGATTGAAAAGGTTCTCTTTTTTATTTTCTCCCTCTATTTCTTGCTTAAAGGGAGCCGCCTGAATAACATATCTTTTTTAATGCTTTCTTTCTACTTCTTAGGGCTTCTTGCTTGAGCGGCAGACCCCTTTCAAAAACTGAGAATGAAAATCCATGTTTAGCAAGCACGCTAAAGAAGGCGAAATTGAAACCCGCCCCGTTTCTTTTCATTAATTAATTCATTCTGGTAGGTTTTTGTTCGGTGGAGCATGCAACATAAAGGCAGGTCGTTAATAAATCCTAAAAACATAAAAGAAGATGAAAATACAAAATTTGCTTCGGAGCTGCTACAGGAATGACATTTATTGTTGGCTTTTTCTTGGACACATTTGTTGATAGGTTTCCAATTTCTCCCAATATCTTGGTTCTCTTTCATGTGTATCTTACTAACAACATAATAAACAATCTTTAACTTTAATTTGAATTTAAATTTCTACTTGTACATAGCTATTATATAGATTCAGTAAACGTATACTCAGTTTTGGAAGAGGCGAACCCACAGTCACCATTATGATATCTTCAATTCTCCTGTCCATACAAAGCTCGTTTCCATACAATGTTTTTAATTAGATTTGCAAAAAAACCACTATAATAATATCTATACATCATGAGAAAACATATATAAAAAGATAAATAATTTTTCTCATGCCTGAAACCCCGAAGCATTTTGGAGTGAGATTGGGCGTTTCTTGGAGAGGTGATCCAGCACTGTGGAGTGAGATTGGGCGTTTCTTGGGCAACATGTGGATCACCTGTGATAACAATAATACATTTACTATGAGGGAACACCAGCGGGTTACAGATCTATATTCATATTCCACCTTCCATCCCATTTTAGGACGACTCGCATTATCCATTACCACATGCAAGCTTTACATTACCACGTGCAAGCATAAATGTCCTCCCACACCTGTGATTCTGTAGTTATATGGAAGCATAAATGTCCTCCCACACCTGTGATTCTGTAGTTATATGGGAGATATGGTACACAGTGAAAATAAATTGTTAAAAATTAAAAAGAAAATGCACTCCATGTCCATGCCATTCTCCATACCAAGACTTGTAAATGACCACGTGCAAGATTTGCACACCTGTGATTCTGTAGAAACAGTTGCGCTCCATGTCCATGCCATTCTCCATACCAAGATTACTTCCATAAAATTCCCACCTGTAAACGATTGCGCTCCACGTCCATGCCAGTCTACATACAAGACCTGTAATAAATTAATAATGAAGCTGTAAATGTTAAACTGAAGTAATTTTTCTTGGATTTGCTAAATTATTCTTCGTGGCAATTGATAACTAAGCTTAATAAAAGGTAAAAGTGAAAAAGTAAACACTACTTAGTTCCAGGAAGTTATTAACTTTAAATTTCATTCATTGATTTGAGTGTAAGATGAAGAATATATCAACATTTTTAATTTTTAGCCATAAGATTTGAAATTTGTATTTAAAAGGTTGATTAAACCATCCATTCCAATAGGGGGATGCTTATGGGCTTAATTAGAACTATTGTAATCGAACCTATTTAAATCTAGTCTTTGTACTATATACATTTAATACATCAAAACATTTCTAAAAAGAAAAGTATAAACAACAACACATATATGGTCAACAACACAAATAATTTCTATAACTACATATCTAGTCGTAGTCTCTCATGAGAAGAATGTTGTGGAGGAATAGGTGATGAACACTGTTCAACTGGGCGAGGTGAAGGACGAGGAGGAGGTACTGAAGCAGAAGCGTCGTGATCACCTTGATCAACATCACCTGCACCCTGATCAATATCACCACCCAGAGGAGAATGAGGAGGTGTTGAAGTAAAAGCATCATGATCACCACCCTGATCAACACCACCACCACAAGGAGGAGGAGGAGGTACTGAAGCATAAGCACCATCGCCACCCTCATTATCATTTGTACTGGAGGACACATCATCCCTCATCCCTACTAGTAACCTGGCACCTCCAACAATATGATGCATAAGAGACATCATATTGCATGATAAGTCCTTCTAGAGCTGTAAGAGATTAGGGTCAACCTTGATGTCTCACATATGGACAGGGAGAAATCCCACACCAACCAAAATTGCACTCAGTTTGTCACAAGCCTCCATCCTATATATGATATCAGACCTATGCCACATGTCGGGTGGTACATGTTGCCTCAACCATCTCCTTATTTTCATCAAGTGGTGGGGGAGGAGGCATGTACCAAAAAAATGTGTCAACATATGCAAAATATAACACAAGTTAATAATTAGTCGACAATTTCATTATACAATTTAATAAAATACATTAAAGAACATGCCAGAATAAAATTTATTCAAGTTAAGTAAGACAATAAAATGAAAGTACAAGATTAATTTAAATTTTACCTCGATCATCTCATGGCTCATCCATTGTGAATAGGATGTTGGTACATCCTCACCAATCCATCCCCATGTAAAATCACGACACCATCATGAACATGTGATCTACCTCACTAGCTAATAGTTGAAGTGCCTCCCTCGAAATCCTAGCTGATAAATTTGGCATGCCCCTATTGGACATCATCCTTCCCCACCTGTGCATCCACACCTTGGTCATTAGCCTAGGAGGCCAATGGATAAAACTAGGTCTCCTCTGTGGAAACCTGTCAAAAAACAAACATAATAACTCTGAAGAAAATGGGAAGTTCTCCCTCCCATCTATAATAGCATGACATCTATCTAGTGCTATACAAAATTGCCTCAAGAAAATGGCATACCACCTAATAAGTTGTGGACTATATATTAAAGAATCAACATAATATAAAAGCATGCAACTAATGCATTAACCATCACTAGTAAAGTGTGAAATAGTGAAAAGTAACAATGAGAGGCACCTAATGTCCTCTGCACCGAATGAGGCGATCTGTAATTGTCCACCAGTCACCTGAAAAAACACTAGGAGAAGGTATATCGCGTGCAATATATCTCCGAGAGTAGGAAACATGACTCTCAGCTGCAACACCAACTGGGGCATTGAGAAACTAGGGAAAACCCTCCCCTCTCCTAGATAGGCCAATGATAAAATAAATATCCTCCTCAGTGGGATGGTACCATTGATGAGGACTGACTCTGAATTCCTATTGATGGGAATCCCATCGACAGATCAACTGCACAATAAATGAAGAATTCATCTTCATGGGTACAACCTTCTTGTAGTACTTGAGGGGGGCTACATTCCTCAAGATGACCCACATAGCTATAGTACTAGGTTGAGCATACAAATCCCTCTCCCTCTCTCTGGCGTCCCACTCCCTAACCATATTGTACTAGTCCACTCTTTTTTGTTTCTCATCCTTGTGCTGACATCTCTGCATAATAACATATAAATTACATCAACATCATACATAAAAACATAACGTTTTTTCAATAAATGAGAAATTTATATCAAAATATGCAAAAAAAAAAAAAATTTAAAAAAAAAAAATTAACTTTCACTGTACCTGCAAAATAGTAACGCACTGCCCATGATTCACACACATATCTTATGCACTGCATGAAAAATGAAATTTATTTTAGGGGGTGTGTAGTAATTATCAAAGCATCGGTGCACCCCATTGTATACAATGTACTGTGAAATCACAATGCGTCTAGATACTACGATGTCATATTGCATTCCATTCATCACGATATACCTCATAAAACATACATTCATTTTAAACAATATGTCATATACATTCTTGCACACCGGTCCATTCTCTATAATCCATGTACTAATTGAAAACAAAATAATATCGATGATGAATAGTTTATTGTGTATGCATCGGTACGTTAACTATCAAGGATGCACCGCTTGAACAACTATCTCTTTTTAATGGTGCATATGTTTTTATGAACGCACCGTTGCGTTAACTTTAAATAACACATTGTTTAATGGAAATTATTTATTTTTTATGGTGTCTCATTTATTATGAACGCACCGGTGCATTCATTATAAACAACACACTAGTGCGTTCACTAAAGAAAACACATCATTTAATGGAAACTATTTATTTTCTACGGTGCATCGTTTATTGAGAACGCATCGATGCATTCTTTACAAGTATGCAATGGTGTATTCCATATTATGATGCATCATCGAAAATGAACTATACATTTTTGGTTCACCTTGTAAAATTTACAGCGTGAACCGCACGGAGTGTGAGCCAAAGGGCTCGAACGCATCGTGCATAAATTTTTTTTAAAATTATGCAAATTTTACTCAATTTCACAATTTAATCCGGGAAAAATACAATGTACAAATAAATAAATAATTTACCCACCATATGGTTGGGATATAGTGAAAAAACCAAAATTTACCCACCGTATGGAAAAATTGGAATCCCACACACTGAGCACCGAACGGAAACAAAGAAAGAAACAGAAGCACTGGAGGTAATGTGATTTAGTTGGAAAAAGGTGGCACATGTGCTTGAAATCTTCTTTGCACTAGGAATGGTAAAAATATTTTTTTACCGTCGTTTTTTTTATTAGTTACGCTTGTTCTGGTGTGCTCATGTTAAGTGCATCGATTCTCATTGCTACAAACAACACATCATTATTTAAAAAAAACACTTTGATGATGAACCACATGGAATGCACCAGTGTACCATTAAGACAAAGGCACATCGTTATGCATTTAAAAAAAAATGTAAAGACTGTGCACCTGTTTGTTGCATACATGTGCGCCCTTTTCTTGCACACTCATGCTCACAAGCTTCTTTTATATGATGTGCACCATATTTTAAAATTTTTTTTAAACAAGTTTGCAATGATGCACCATTTTCTATTCACACTGGTCCTTTGATTTCTAGTGGTGCACTGCTGCAAACATCGCACTATTATTTTAAAAAAAAAATTGCAATGGTGCACTAGTTTGGAGTGCACCAGTGTGCCAAATGGACAATGATGCATCGGTATGCATTTTTAAAAGGAAAAACACAAATACGATGCACCTATTTGTTTCTCACCATTGCACCCGTTTTGTGCGCACTCGTGCTCGCGAGCTTCTTTTGTATGACGTGCACCATTGTTTTCTATTTCTTTTAAATAAATATGCAACTATGCGCCATTGTCTATTAGCACCGGTGTGATATCATCTTATAAACACACCGTTAAAAAAAATTCCACTAAAACACTCGCCCAGGCACCTCCTCTAGTGACCTTTGCTACAAACATATTTTTGTGCTATTTTTATAGGGGCTTCCACAAAAATGTCTGCTATAGGGTCTTTTCCTTGTAGTGCATGAAGACAGTGAGGAGCATGCTGTCAAATTCTAGATTGGAGAATCATTTTTGGGAAGAAGTAGTAAAGACATCATGCTACATGATAAATCGATCTCCTACTACAACCTTGGATGGTGGCAATCCCAAAGATGTTTGGACCAATACAAAGGTAAACTATTATCACCTAGAGGTCTTTGGATGTGAAGAATTCATGCATATTACCAAAGAGAATAGAACTAAGATAGATGATAATTCTATGAAGTGTATTTTTCTGGGATAAATGGATGGTGAGTTTGGTTACCGATTGTGGGATCATGTTAATAATAAGGTTATTAGAATCAAGGATGTCATATTCAATGAGTTAGAGATGTTTAAGAATTTTGCAGGTGATATGGAGGTTAAGAAAGTTGTTGGCAAGTTTGTTGATCAACAAATTGATACTCCATCGTTGCAATAAAATGAGAAACATATTCAAGAGAATGATGAACAAAAAATGGAAGATGATGAACAACAACAAGAAGAAATTGTACAACAACCATTGTAACAAGTCCAACCTAAAAATGCACCACCACAATTGGCCTGAAAATCTACTAGGCCTCACAAGCTTTAACAAAGTTATCCTCCCTCAAATTATATTTTATTGACTAATGAAGGAGAACTTGATTGTTTTTAGGAGGCTTGTCAAGTAGATAAAAACAAAGAATGGAATAAATCTATGGAGGAAGAAATGTGGTGCTTGTTGGAAAACAAAACTTGGGAGTTGGTGAAACTTCCAAAAGGAAGAAAAGCTCTGCAAAACAAATGAGTATACATTATAAAGAATGATGGAGAAGGGAAAAAGTAAATATATAAGGCAAGGCTCGTGGTGAAAGGATTGGTCAAAATGAAGGTATTGATTTCACTAAAATATTCTCTCTTGTTGTTAATATGTCATCGATTAGAATCATTCTTGGTCTTGTTTTTGCCTTAAATTTGGAATGTGAATAGTTAGATGAAAAGACAAGCTTCCTTCATGGTGAATTAGAGGAACAAATCTATATCGAGAAACTGAAAGGTTTCAAAATAAAAGGTAAAGAAAACTTTGTTTATAGAATGAAGAAGAGCTTATATGGATTGAAGCAAAAACCGCATCAGTGGTATAAGAAATTTGATTCATTCATGTTGGAACATGGTTTTAAAATGCTAGAGCATGATCATTGTCTCTACATCAAGAGGTGTGACTAGAAAAAGTATATTATACCATTTCTATAGGTGGACGACATGTTAGTGATTGGACATGAAAAGAATATGATTAACAAGTTGAAGAAGGACCTGGGAAACCAATTTGCAATGAAATATTTGGGTCCAACACAACAAATTTTGGGCATGAAGATCATACATGACAAAAAGGAGAGACAATTGTGTCTATGACAAGAAAAATACGTTCGTAAAGTGCTTTCCAGGTTCAATATGAAGGAGGCCAAGACATTCGATACACCCCTTGCAACCCACTTCAAATTGAGTATTGATTTGTGTCCTTGTGATGACAAGGAGAAGGAGGAAATGAGTAAAATTACTTATGCTTCAGTAGTTGGTAGTCTGATGGATTCGATGGTATGTACTTGGATAGATATCGCACATTCAGTGGGAGTAGTGAGCAAGTTCCTAGAAAATACGAGAAAACAACATTGCCAAGCAGTAAAGTGGATTTTGAGGTATCTCAAGGGTAGTAGTCATTATTGTCTATGTTTTGGTAATAATGATGTAGTGATTGAAGGTTATACAAATGCATATATTTCTGGAGATGTGGACACTAGAAAGTCCACTACTAGTTATTTATATCAGGGATGATTTTAAGGATGGAAATTTATTTTTAAATGTAGAAACCTTGGCAAATCTTACTTATCCTTCATATGCCAACTATAAATGTTTGGCGATACTTTTGTAAAAATATTCAAATTTCTAAGGATTTTATATAGTTTTTATAAAATTTTGGCAATTTTTAAGGTAAAATAATTTTATCCTATAGAATTTGGGCAAATCATTTCTAAAATAATGAATCTTGTTTTTGGAAAAACCATGGAGAATTAGCCCATGAGCGAAATTTAGCCCCTAAAATCATTTATGATTTATATACCTTAAAGGTTGAATAGTGTCTTGGGTATCTAGACTGCATAAACTAGTATCCTTCTCCACCATAGAGGCAGAGTACATAGCTGCAATAGAAAATTTCAAAGATATGTTATAGATGCAATGATTACTAGGAGAGATGGGAGTAAAACAAGATAAATTTGTGTTGCATTGTGATGGTCATAACACCATCCATTTAGTAAATAACCCAACATATCATTCAAAGATGAAGCAAATTGACATCAAGTACAATTGAATTCAGCAAGTATTCGAGGAAGGGAATTTTAACACATAAAAGATCCATACAAATAAGAAACTTGTTGATTTGCTGATCAAAATTATATGAAGAGGCAAGCAAACACTGTGCCGAAGCTTGGTAAGCCTTGGGGTGACTTAATGAACAGGTTTGGGGAAGGATGAATAACTGTGGAGCCTTCATTTAACTTCATTTAGGACCCATCATTTAGCTTGAACTGGGAGAATGTTAACACTGAAGCGAAATTATGGATTTCTAGAAAATACTATTTCACCTACTATGCCCCATCTCTAAAAACTGCACAAACTATGGGCAAAGTCAAAGATGCACCTACATTTCTAGTGAATGAAAAATATCTTGATTTTTTTAATGTTCTGGACTTCGAAGGCTCTAGATATTAGCTAAACTTATAAATATATAAAATCCCTCACCATTAGCATGTTGTAAACGTTGTAAGTTGTGTAATGTGTTGTGTAATTGAGCAAATAGAAAATTGTGTTTTTGTCATCTTGTTCTGTCTCTGATCCTCTGTTTTTTATTTCTGATTCTTCTTATGTTTTCTATGTACGAGTATTGTTTTAATTTAGTTTATATTTTCTCCTTCATCATTTAAAATAGTTGTTGGGATATTTCTCTGTTGTATGTGTATTATAGGACATATATAGTGGGCGATTTTCCTCTGAATTAAGTATTGCCAGTTTAGAATAGAGAATCCCAACTCTGTTCCATTGACTAATTAATAAATCTATCCCTAACATCCAACCACCCAAACATTTCCCTTCTTGCTGACAGATTTCAAGTAACCCCACATTAAGCACTAAATTAAAACATAGCATGTGAAGAAAATAATGATCAATTGTGTGAGAATTTGATTCTTCACAACTACCTCAACCTTTTTTTTATTAAAAAACACCTTCGTTGTGATTTTAGAAACCTATCTCACATGGATGCATGCAATAGCATACACCATCATTCAGATTCTCATACGACAAATAGCTATTTCCATACTACAAATTTTCTTTTGAATACGACAATCCATATTCCTGGTAGCGAAATCCTAATTTAGGATACATTCATCCATATGTGTGACAATTATTTTGATGGTTTCCAAATGTTATATCACACTACACCAAAACCATAGACCATTGCATTCGATATCCCGCTAATTATTGTCGACCTAAAAAAATACTTATGTGGATATAGAAACGACGAATATGATATAAATACCATTTAAAGTTGATAATAAGGATGGAAATAAACAATTATGCATAAGTGATATAGAACTCGCACTAATTCATTATATTAATCAGAAAACCCATTACATTTATAGACTTGAAAAGATCCATGAAATCCTCAATCAATCCCTACAGCTATGGATCTAAAGTAATCCTCTTACTAATTTAAGAGAGTACAAAACAACTTTCTAACTGTAAAATCTAATTTCTAATTATTCCAACACTTCCCCTTAATGAAGAAATGGATTTTATGTCACTCCTAATTGTTTCCTGCATTCTTCAAAGTTCATCTTTCCAAGAGGCTTGGTAAATATGTCAGCCACATTATCAGTGGCATTACAATAGATAAAGTCAATTTCCTTTGACTGTATCTTTTCTCTTACAAAATGATGTTGAATTTCAATATGCTTGGTTGTGGAATGATAAATTGGGTTGTGTGCCAATTTAATAGAACTTTGATTTTCACATTTGAGAATAGTTGGTCTCATTTGTTTATTGCCAATATCTTCAAGAATTCTCCTTAACCAAACAATTTCACAAGTAGCATTGCATAAAGATTTGTACTCAACTTCTATTGACGATAAAGAAACAATTGATTATTTCTTACTGCTCCATGACATGACCCTTGTAGCTATGTTGAATGCATATCGTGAAGTTGATTTCATGTCATTAGGATTTCCCACCCAATCTGAATCAGAGTAACCTGTGAACTCAACATCGCAATCATTAGTATACATAATACCAAAATTAACAGTTCCTTTGAGATATCGAAGAACTTTATTCACATGTATCTTGTGACATTAAAGTGGTTTAGCCATGAACTTACTAATGATGTTGACTAAACATGCTATGTCGGGTCTGGTAGTGGTGAGATAGTTCAAACTTCCCACCAACGGGTGATACAGAGTAACCTTTTCCTCTTTAGTTTCATCAACACTAGATAACTTAACATTATCTTCTAAAGGTGTTGACACTGCCTTTCTTTCACTCATATTGAATCTTTCCATAATCTCCCTTGTGTATTTACTTTGAGTGACCATTGTTTTACTGACTTCTCTCCATATTTCCAGACCTAAACAATAATGTATTTCACAAAGATACTTCATATCAAAAATATGTGCTAATTGAATTTTAATATACTCAATCAAGTGAGAAGCACTGCATGTGATAATCAAATCATCAACATATAAGGATACCAAAGCTATATTCCCATTTCCATCCTTTTTGATATACATACTAGGGTCATTTTTTCTTTTCACAAGACCTTCATGAGCAAAGAATGAATCAATCTTAATATACCAAGATCTAGGTGATTGATTCAAACAATATAAAGCTTTCTTTATATTAAAGACAATATCCTCTTGTCCTTTCTTTATAAATCCTTCAGTCCAAACCAAATAAATTTCTTCTTTTAAATCACCATTCAGAAACGCAGATTTAACATGTAACTAATGTATTTTTCAATTGTGTTGTGTAGCTAATGCAATCATGAATCTAATTGTATTTAACTTAGCTATAGGTGCAAAAGTTTCCTCATAATCAATTCCTTCCTTTTTTGAATACCCTTTTGCAACTCATATGGCCTTGTATTTGTCAACACTTCCATCTACATTAAATTTGGTTTTATACAACCATTTACATCCTATGAAAACTTTGTTTTCAAGAAATTATGTTAATTCCCATGTTTCATTCTTCATTATTGATTCATATTCTTCATTCATTGCATTTTTCCATTCCTTGTGATCTTTGGCTTGTTCATAAGTAACAGGTTCTACAACATTCATTACTTGTGTCATCAATGCATAATGTTTATACCTAGAAGGCATCTGAATTGTTCTTGTTGACTTCCTGTGTGTTCCACCACTTTCATTTCTTCTTCTCTGTGGCAAAGCGTCCCTTCTTGGTGACTCAAGAGTGTTTTTAGTATCCATGTTGCTTCCACTTTGTTCCTATACCTGTACCATTTCTTGTTCTTGTACCTGTTCCTATTTACCATGTATATCAATTTTTACATGATCATCATTGTCATAATGAGTATACCAAACATCATAATTACTTATCTCATCATCTGTATTCTCATGAAAAATCACATATCTTCTTGCAATCAGCTTATGTGAACCAATACCAAACATTTTGTATGCCTTATGATCATCACAATAACCAATGAATATACACCTAACAGATTTTGCATCAAGTTTTCTTTCTCTCACATTTTGGAATATGAGCAAACGCCTTGGAACCAAATACTCTTAAATGACAAACTTCATATTTATAGCCATAAAGAACATCAAAAGGTGTTTTGAGATCTAGATATTTGTTGGACTTCTATTTTTTAAATAAACAACAGTATTAATGGATTTTTCCCAAAAACCATTAAAAATGTTTTTACATTTCAACATGTTGCGAGCACATTCCATTAATTTTTTGTTCTTCCTTTCAACTACACCATTTTGTTGTGGTGTATAAGGCACTGTGAATTGTTGTATGATCCTAGTGTTCTTACAATAGATATTAAAATCTCGTGAGGTATATTCTCCACCTTGATCAGATCTAAGAATCTTAATGCATTTGCTTGTCTGCATTCCCACCATAGTTTTAAATTATCTAAAATATTGAAATGCATCACTCTTTTTCCTTATAAAATAAACCCAAGTAAATCTCGATCCGTCATTAACAAATATAAGAAAATACCTCTCACCACCAATTGACATTGTTTGCATGGAACCATAGACATCAATATGTATTAATTCAATTGTCTCTCTCCATTTCTTCTCTTTATGTATTGGAAATTCTTCCCTATGTTGCTTACCTAGTGCACAAGCTTCACATTCTATATGCTGATTTTCCAAAACATGAAGCCCTTCAACCATCAATTTCTTTTGAAGTAGCACTAATTCATTTTGATTAATATGTCTATACCTGCGATGCCATAATTATTCTGTTGTCATTGTTGTAGATGTCAATGCTTGATGATTTCCCCTTGCTACATCAAGCTTATACAATCCTCCAATTCTTGAACATGTGGATATGACTTTATAATGATTCTGAATATCCCTCACAAAACATCGAGACTGCATAAATTCTACATTCAAATTTTGATCAATTATTGTGGAAACAAATATCAAATTATTTTTTATGCCTAGAACATACAACACATTGTGAATCTATTTCATTTTTCCATTAGGTAAACTCACACATATTACTCCATAACCATGAATCTTGTGAGATCTATTATCTCCTAAATATATGTGTGATTCATCTGTGCTCTCATGATATTCATCAAACAACTCTTTGATACAAGACATATGAGTTGAGGCTCCTCAGTCTATGAACCATGCACTTTCATCATCAGTTTCTGCAGACAATGCAGCTTCAGAAATAAGCAACTTTAGTTTCCTAAAACCATCATTGATAGAGGTGTCATTTTTCACATAATTTCCATTATGTTTTTTGAACTTGTGTTTGGATTCATTAGCTTTCCTTTTATAACAATCTTTAGCATGATGACTATGTTTCCCACAATAAAAACAATCATCATTTTTCTTTTCATGTGCATCAAACTTTCATTGAGTCATACCTCTATTCCTTGGTTGAAACTTGCATGATTTGTTTTTGTCCCATGGATTGCCCGTGTATGGTTGTTTCCCTTTGCTTACTAACGCCAATTGTGAAGTATGAGAATCCATCTCAAACACCTTCATTATTTCTTCTTGTTGTAGAAGAATCATTGTTAACTCACAAAATGTAGGTGGTTGTGCTCTACCTTCTAGACTTGAAATAAAGACATGATAATCTCTGATTAAACTTTTTAATGTAATAGTTACCATGTCATATTTTCAAACTTTTTCACCAATTGCACTTAACTGATCACATAGATCTTTAATTCTGGAAACATAAGTGACAATACTCTCATTTGCTTCCATTTTGATAGACAATAGCTTAGTCTTTAAAAACATAATCCTATTTGAGTTTTTAGTTTCATACAAACCTTTTAATATGTCCTAGGTCTCCTTGGAAGTTTTACAGTCTCTAATGTGTGGAATTATGTTGTCCTTGACAAACATCTGTAACAACACTTTGGCCTTTGTTTCTCTCTTCTCCCAATTTGTAGCAGTACCACCTATGGGTTTGGCTTCATTTCCCTCGAAGTCCATCTACGAGCCATCATAATGAACCAAAAATTCTCCAAAATAGACGTGGCTGCCCATGGAATCATGGGCAAGCCTCCAGAACCAATAAAATTCATAAAAACTATTTACTCCATTGAAATATTAAGATATAAGTATTATTATTAGTTAGTTTATGACTTTGGAAGAGAGGGATACTCGTGACAACCCCAACTCGAAAAATCTTTAATCATATATCAACAGAAATGTGACACCCTAATTAAACATGTTCATATAAATTATATTTTTTCATCGATGAAAATGCCAAGTTGTAAAAGGGAATATTTATGTAAGAGGGAGAGGGACTGTTCATGCATAGGGAGAACCTATCCGGGGCACATCCTGACACTATGAAAAGAAAGAATAAGGAGAGGACCATCTCTCATTCCTTTACACAATATATTTGCAGCCACCCAAACATTTTCCCTTTTCACTGACGGATCATCAGTAACCCCACATTAAGCACGAATTTGAAACATGTGAAGCAAATCATGAGAGATTGTGAGAGCATATGATTGTCCAAAACTACCTCTAATCTCATAGCGACACTGAGCACCGATCGACTTTGTGCTTTAAATCCAAGTCGTGCTCTTACTGCTTGCATTGTCTGAAATCCAGCTGACATGTATTGTTTATACGCCATGTTTCGGCAATAAGATTTGGTCTAGGATAGGTTTTAGGTCCCATCAGAGGGAGGGAGAACCAGGCGGCGACAGTAGGCCGTCTAATTTTCTACAAGTGACAGATGTTAAATATAATGTAACCTCAACAGGATGACTGTACACTGCCAGCTGTCATAGCCAGTTGTACTTTTCTTTTCTAGGTTTGCTTGAGCCTATTTAGCTCAACTATTTTCCCTTTGCATTAGAAGTTCTTCATTACCTCTTCTTGTTGTACCTATTTAGCTCAGCTATTTTCCCTTTGCATTAAAATTTCTTCATTAACTCTTCTTGTTGTACTTTCTCCTTACATTCTCAATATACTAAATACAGTTTTCTGCTCTGTTCTTTTCTCTTTTCATTTCTTGCTTCACAATTTATCATGGTATCAGAGTTTCAACAGTAAGCCTCTTCACACAGGCTGGAGAGCAACATGATCCTCACAGCGCAGAGCTTACATATATCACGAGAGCACGTGACACAGACTTTTCACAAGGCTTGGAGAGTTGTTGGTAATACTCTCAAAATATCAAAGTAGGAAGCTCACATGAGGAAACAGAGCGCTATACACTCAAAATATCGAGCATGCAGAGACTGCAGAAGAAGAAAGTTTAAAGAATCGTGAAGAATTTCAAATTCGTCAAAGATTCACAAAGAAGAGTTGCAGGAGGCAGGAACATTTGAAGAATCCAAAGAATTCAATCAAATTTGTGAAAGATTACTGCAGAAGGCAGAATAGTTTAAAGAATTTTGCAAATTCTCTCAAATCCATCAAAGATTGCAACAGAGAACAATAAGCTTCAAACAACTCGTGAAATTCTTTCAAATCTTTGAAAGATTCACGAATTTTTCTTCTGCAAGAGATAATCCTTGCAAGAACAACAAAGAAGCTTGTGAAAGCAACCAAGAACAGTCGTCGCAGCTGTAAGATCCGTCCTGCGAAAATATCTGAGGCAAAAATCTAGTTCAGAAGTGACGAGGAGAGTGCAGAAAAGGTGAAAGAATTTCAGCCATTACATTTCGCGCAGAGGACCGACAGTCGTCGGATCTGTGAGAAGGTGCACGAGGTTTAGTCCTGTGGAGCGCACAGAATAAAATTCCACACTTGTGAAGTCACGATATCCCGCAATTATCTGGACCGTCCATTAAGGAGGACACGTGGCGAGATCTCAACATTTCTCTGACTCACAGGGTGTAAAGGTGAGAAGACTACAGTGAGAATTCACGAATCGCGAAATACCGAGTCATTCTGGACCGTTGGATCGAGAAATATCGTGAGTCGTCGATCTGACTCTATCAAAAAATTGGGAATTGGGAGTTGGACAAGCAAAGGGGACTGCACTTGAAACCCTAATACGCGAAATCGCAAAATCCTGAAATCACGAATCACGAAATCCCGAAATCACGAATCACGAAATCCTGAAAGGATTGTGAACCGTCCATCTTAGAGGACAAGTGGCAACAGATCTAAGCACCATCAAAATTTTGGCATTTCGGAGTTCGCGGTTTGGAAAACTCTGTGACAAGAGTTCTAAACTCGCGAAATAATGAGTTGCGAAATCTTGAAAAGATCTCGACTGTCAGATTACAGGAAGATCTGGATCGTTGAATTGTCCAAAGGGAAATTTTGGCATTTCCCCGATAGTTCTTTAACATCTAGGAGCGTGATCACATTGAACGGAGACTAAGGGCAAATTCAAGGCTGTTACGCTCGCTTCGGAGTTTCGGAAATTGGAAGTTGGAGAAACAAGATTTCGGAGGATTTGTATAACGAAGTCCCGAAGTCAGAATCATGAAGTCAAAAATCACGAAATCTGGAATCGCAAAGTTCCGAAGTCACTGCAAGAAATTAGCAGACCTGGTTTAACCGCAAGAAACAGGTAAACACAAAATTTTTCGAATTTTTTTTCAATTTTCTCAAATTCTTTAAAATATGGTGACGTCTAGCAATTTAGGACCAACTCATGGTCTGATTCTTCTTGGAAAGAACTATGAGTTCTGGTCTCTTCAGATGAGATCGTTCTTGCAAGCACAAGATTGTTGGGATCCAGTGGATCTTGGATATGCGGAACCAGATCCAGCAGACCTTTCCGCCATGACAAACCAACAAAGAATTGCTTAGGCAAGTCAGAGAAACAAAGAAAATAAAGCTAAATTTTGGATTCAAAATTCAGTGGATGACTCGATTTTCTTAAAAATCACAGGTGCTAGTACTTCAAAACAGGCCTGGGACATCCTTAAATCAACTTACCAAGGAAATGACAACATTAAAACAGTGAAACTGCAGACCTTGAGGATGTAATTCGAGACTTTAAGAATGACAGAGTCTGAAAATGTGGATCAATTTATGACCAGAGTCATGGGAATTGTGAACCAGATCAAATTGACTGGTGAAGCCATCCCTGATCAACGCATTGTTGAGAAAGTCCTTATAAGTTTACCAAATAAATTCGAAATGGTCATTCCATAAATCCTTCAATCCAAGGATGTGTCACATTTTTCAACAGATGAACTAATTGGTTCTCTGGTGACACATGAAACTAGACTACATCTCACAGATGAGTCAATCGTCAATGCCTTTAAAACTCAATTCTCCTTCAGTAGAGGGAGAGGCAGAGGAAGAAGCAGAAGTCACCAAGGAAGAGGGAGCAGTCAAAGTAACCCTCATTCCAATGGAGGAAACATACAATGGCACCCGAATCAACACTTCCAAGGACACAGACAACATAATTAGAATCAGAGTTTCCAGCCTCAAAGAGGCAGAGGGAGAAGATCAAAAGAGAAATCAAACATACAATGCTATTACTACAAAAAGTATGAGCACTATGAATTTGAATGTAGGAAGAAGCAAGCAGATCAGCTCTCAGGCAGAGCACATGTGTCAAATCATACAGGAGAGACCTCAGAAGGTATGTTTCTCTCATGTCACAAGACTGAAGAACAACCTAGAGATCTTTGGTTGCTGGACAGTGGATGCAACAATCACATGACAGGTAACAAAGAATTACTTTCATGCATTGATTCTTCAAATTCATCTAATATTACACTTGGAAATGATTCCTTAGTCAAAATTCAAGGAAAAAGAATTGTACCTATTCTTACTAAACATAATGTAAAGAAGGACATAAACAATGTTTATCATGTTCCAGATCTAAAACATAATTTTCTAAGTGTATGATAACTCATTGAACATGGCTATAAGGTACTCTTTGAGGGAGCATCTTGCAAGATATATGACAAAACCCCCAACAGAAAATTGATTTCTGAAATCCACATGACTCAGAATAGGATGTTTCCCCTTACCCTCATAACTGCAAATATGAACCAAACATATGCACAAAGTGCATCCACCCTGAATGAAACTATGGTTTGGCATACAAGATTTGGACACCTACCCTTTTGGGGTCTAAGTCTTCTTCAGAAGCACTCCATGGTCAAAGGTCTTCCTATCTTTAAAGAGCAAATTCACCCATGTGAGTCTTGCATACTTGGAAAACATAAGAGAACTAGTTTTCCACAGTCTTTCAATCAAGCCAAACAACATCTTGAAATTGTTCACACTGACCTATGTGGACCAATGCAAACAGATTCCATAGGTGGTAGCTTTTATTTTCTAACATTTATTGATGATTTTAGCAGGAAAATCTGGATCTATTTTCTCAAACACAAGTCAGAAACTTTTGCAAAATTCAAGGAATTCAAAGCAGAAGTTGAAAATTAGAGTGGCAAATATACAAAAGCACTCAGATCTGTTGGAGGAGGAGAATACAACTCCAATGAATTTGCAAATTTCTCCAAATCACAAGGCATTATCATGCAAACAACAACCAAGTATACTCCACAACAGAATAGAGTGACTGAAAGGAAAAATCAGACAATAATGAATATGGCAAGAACACTTCTCAAAGAGAAATGTTTGTCAAATATTTTTTGGGCTGAAGCAGTAGCATGCTCAGTTTATCTCTTGAATAGATCTCCAACCACCAAACTGAAGCTAAAAGTCCCCCAAGAAGCATGGAGTGGGACAAAGCTCAATGTTGTGCATCTATGGACATTTGGATGCATAGCCTACACTCACATACCTTCTGAATTAAGGAAGAAATTGGATGATAGAAGTGAGAAATGTATCTTCACTGGATATAGTGAAACATCTAAAGCTTACAGGCTTTACAATCCAATCTCCAAGAAACTAATTCTCAGCAGAGATGTAAAATTTCTGGAAAATCAATACTAGAATGAATCAGAAAATCAACAGATGGACAACCAAAATCCATTTCTGCCAAGTTCTGTAAATGTAGAAAATTCAGAACAGTCAATACCTCAACCTACTCTTCCAGAATTGCAAGTACAAAGACAACCTAAAAACTCTCAAGATAACTCAACTTCCAGCAGAGACTCATTATTTGAACCTCAAAATCAGAGAACTCGAAGTTTTAGAGAAATCCATCAGCAGTTGAATGACTTTGAACAACACAATCTTTTTTTCACTAATGTCATGCCAACCTACATCTTTTAAGGAAGCAACTAAGGAGCCACATTGGGTTCAAGCCATGAACCAAGAAATTGACTCCATTAAGAAGAACAAGACATGGGATCTTGTTGATTTTCCAACTCACAAGAAGAGTATTGGTGTCAAGTGGGTTTACAAGATTAAACTCAATGAAAAATGGTAGATTGAAAAACACAAGGCAAGACTTGTTGCTAAAAGATTTTCACAACAACTAGATACTGACTATGGTGAAACATTTGCTCCAGTAGAAAGACTAGACACCATAAGGACTCTATTGGCCATAGCAGCCCAACACAAATGGCAAGTATACCAGATGGATGTAAATTCAACATTCTTGAATGGTTTTTTAGAAGAAGAGGTGTATGTCGATCAACCACTGAGATTTGAAGTCCAAGAACAATCAGCCAAAGTATATCGGTTGAAGAAAGCCTTGTATGGCTTAAAGTAAGCTCCAAGAGCTTGGTACAACAGAATTGACACTTACCTGATCAAAAGTGGTTTCAACAGAAACCAAAATGAGCCAACTCTTTACACCAAAACAGATCAACACGGTAAAATTCTGATTGTATGTTTATATGTTGATGACATAATCTATACTGAAAATCTTGAGTTAACAAATTTTAAACATGCCATGCAATCTGAGTTTTAGATGATAGATCTTGGCATAATGAAATATTTTTTAGGGATTGAGGTTGATCAATCAACCAAAGGCATTTTTGTCTATCAGCAAAAGTATGGAGTAGACATCATCAAAAGATTTTGCATGGAAGAATGAAATCCAGCAGAAACCCCTATACCTCTAGGCACAAAATTGAACAAGAAAGATGAAGGCCCTACAGTGGACCCTACCCTGTACACAAGTTTAGTAGGCAGTTTGTTGTATCTTACAACAATTAGGCCTGACATTATGTATGTAGTCGGCCTTGTTTCCAGATTCATGGAATCCCCCAAAGATTCTCACTGGAAAATGACGAAACGAATTCTGAGACATGTTGTAGCAACTCTCAATTTTGGCTTATGGTACGCTAAATCTGATAGTAATCAACTTTCTGGTTACATAGACAGTGATTTTGCAGGCAGCCTAGATGACAGGAAAAACACATCTGGACATGTTTTTCACCTGGGCATGAACCTGATCTCATGAGCATCAAAGAAGCAACCAATTGTATCAATATCTTCTGCAGAGACAGAGTATGTCGCTGCTACCTCAGCTTCTTGTCAAGCTGTGTGGCTGAGAAGAATATTGAAAGATATGTCACATACAAAAAATGATCCAACTCATATTTTTTGTGACAATACTTCAACAATTGCTCTATCCAAAAATCATGTGTTTCACAAGAAAAACAAACACATTGACACTCACTTTCACTTCATCCGCGAGCTAGTCAATAATGGTGATATTGCACTTCAATTCTGTGGTTCTCAAGATCAGCTCGTAGATATCTTCAGAAAGCCACTAGGAAAATCTGTTTTTGATTTTCAGAGACAACACTTGGGCATAATCAGTGCTGATGTTTGTAACTGTTGAGTTTAAGAGGTAGTGTTAAATATAATGTAACCTCAACAATTGACTGTACACTGCCAACTGTCCTGACCAGCTGTACTTTTCTTTTCTTGATTTGCTTGACCCTATTTAGCTCAACTATTTTCCTTTTGCATTAGAAGTTCTTCATTAACTCTTCTTATTGTACTTTCTCCTTACATTCTCAATATACTGAATAGAGTTTTCTGCTTCACAATTTTCCCTTTTCGCTGACGGATCACCAGTAACCCCACATTAAGCACGAATTTGAAACATGTGAAGCAAATCATGAGCGGTTGTGAGAGCATCTCATTGTCCAAAACTACTTCTAATCTCATAGCGACGCTGGGCACCGGTCGACTTTGTGCTTTAAATCCAAGCCGTGCTCTTACTGCTTGCAAGAAGATATGCATTGTCTGAAATCCAGCTGACATGTATTGTTTATACGTCATGTTTCGGCAATAAGATTAGGTCTAGGATAGGTTTCAGGTCCCATCAGAGGGAGGGCGAACCAGGCGGCGGCAGTAGGCCGTCCGATTTTCTACAAGTGACAGAGACAACCGCATTGTTTCGACATTCGTTTACCTACACAATGATTTGGCCATGCATTTCCTTCCCTTTTTTACCCCGCAAAATGGGAGCGAGTGTCACAAACCTTCGTTTGGGTAAAAATCACCTGTTGTGATTTCGGAAACCTAGCTCGTATGGATGCATGCAATCCGGTGAACCATCATTCTGATTCTGATACGACAAATAGCCATTTCCATGACACAAAATTTCGTTTGAATACGGAAAATCCGTATTATTGATAGTGAAATCCAAATTTAAATACGTTCATCCGTATTTTTTACATTGCCTTGGACGCTTTCCAAACGTTATATCATACTACAACAAGGACCATTGCATTGGATATCCCACCAATTAATCTCAACCTAACACGAAGGAGTTAACAACAATAGCATCATTGACATGGAGTGAGCATTCTTTCCTCCGGAGTCCGGAGTTATCTTTTTATGAGATTTTTTGGCTTTTTGTTTTTAAATTTTTGATCAATCCATAATATCCATAATTTTGATCGCTTTTCTAAGCATCTAGGTTGATTTAAAATGGGTCGAACCCCAAAAATAAGGTTCTGAAATGCATGGAACTTTAATCCATGCAAAACTCAAACTATGCTTGAAAATCTGACCAGATTCAAGCCCCTTTTTTTTCCTGAAAAAACAAGTTTGTTTGCTCCCAAATTAACTTACTCCAAAACGTTAGCCTACTCCAAGACATCAGCATAAATTTAGTCATCTCCTATATCATCGAGTCATCATCAATCTACTCATGCGGTTATTATTAAATCACAAGGACAATTATCGAATCAGAACATTGATCATCGACCTCATGCGTCAACCATTATCTTTTCATACAAATGATCTTTGATTCCCAAATCTATTGCACATTACTATCAACCTATTAGTTCACGTGAGGCCATTCATATCCTTCGTGTTATGAATCATTTACCATTAGGATCAAATCATACGGATTATCAAAATACATTCCTTATCTACTATACATTAACGGTGGATGTCATGGTTCCGTGGTGGGTCTACATGGAAACAAGAGGTTGAGGGTTTGAGTCTTATTGAGAAAGGGATAAAGTTGGAAAAGAGATTTGGGCGAGGAAGGGCACACCCCTTTCTTCGCTAGTCAACATGAGAACATTTAGCAAAGTATTAGTAGATTCTATTGTAAACGGCCTTCCCCAATGTTGTTGAACACGACGTTTCCTAATAAATAATTAGTATGTTTGTTGTGTCAGTTTGTTATTTTGTAAACATCCGTCTAGAGTCTAGTTGAGCAAGGTGCTCCATTATTATTATTAATGTATCAATTTATGTTAGTCAGTAATAATGTAAACAACTTTTGTCAGTTTCATGGAGCAGGGCATTCCATAAATAAAGACATAACTTCCTTGCAACTGTTGAGGAAAAAGTCTGCGAGCCTAATAAAGGGCACCCCTCTTTTGCTAAATAGAATATATGGTCATTTTCTCTTACTCTCAGCGCCTTCTTGAATTCTCTGCGTCTTTGATCTGCAACACACTTTTAGTTTCTTGTTCGCCAGTGCGCATTGTGTTGTTGTGTTTCTAGTTTTCAGGTTGAATTTAAGATCAATTGGTACCAGAGCCTAGATTGCAACCAACTTCTCCTCAACCACAAGATTTAGCAGAGTGGTCATCCACCAACTTTTTTTTTCTTATAGTTTGACATCCTTCTCATGACTTTTAGTATTCCGTGTTCACGACTTGTTATTGCATAATCTATAACTTGGGAAAATCCCAACCCAATCCATGGAAGTATGACAACTACAGGAGTACCTACCCATTTTCACCTCAGATAGACACTCCCCTCGCTTTAGTGATGATGAACTCATCACAAGGGGGGAATCTCAGTGACCCTAGGATGATTGAGATGGAAAGAGTGAGAATGATTTTTGAACATCCCTATAGGTCAATATTGAAGAAGGATTAAGGATTGAGAATGAGTCTTGTAGATGGAGAATGGTTGTCATGCATTCTACCAAGACCAAGAAAAATGATAGATATACAAGCCTTAAACCAAGGGAAAACAAGAAAGAGGCTTTGTTGTCCCAAATTCCAGTGGCATGGAAATATATAGATCAACAATAAAAGACGTCAATAGTTGTAAACTTAACCATCCAAAATCTAGTGCAAGATATTAGAAATAAAGTTAGCAACGACTAGTCAAACTTCCAATGTTTAAAGAAAGACTTCGATGGCTTTAAATATTTTTTGTTATGTGTTATTAACAAGTTATTATGACATCCAAATGGTTGTAGGAAACAATTTCTACAACAAAAATATCTAGCGATAGAAATCAACAAGTAAATCACCCAAAAGTTAGCCAATAACTAGTAGAACAATTACCAAGGTTTACAAGTGAATTTCAATGGTAGAATCGTGAGAAAAGATTGAAAGAAGATGTTTTGCAACCCTAATGGTTATAGCATTAATTTGTAACAACAAAGAGAACTACCTGGCTAAAGAATACATCATTAGGGAACAAGAATGCTTGTAACATATAGAATCAATTCCAACTTCGACAATTGTATATCTCAACAATTCACATGTAGAAATGCAATGATTTAATATCTCCAATGAAAATTAGACTAGTGCAAAATCAATTGAGGCTATGGAGTCTCTCATGTAAAATCTAATTGTCTTACTTCTCTAGGGGTGTAAGCCTTTTTACTCCCTATAGAAAACAAAACTAGCAAGGTAAATCTAGGAGGGTGTAAGCCTTTTTACTCCTCCTAGCAACCTTTGCAAAGTAGGCTTATTCAATGATAAAAACATAGACTTGATGGAGGGTGTATTCCTTTATACTCATCTAAGGGTTTAGACAAATTTATCTTGAAACAAGAAGAAAAACACAATTAATACATAAATTCCTTATCGATTCCAAGAAAAAGCATGAAGAAACCCTTTCTTCTCAAAGATATTCCACCAAAATTACCAAGAACAAGCATCTAAGAGATAGCTCCTTATGTTCCTTCACCAAAAGACAAAAAATAACATCCAAATAGCACATGAGAGAGATATGTGATTTTCCCAAGTAGGGGGGAAATTTCAGCCAACAAGTGTGTAATTGTCAAGTGAGTTATGTCAAAATGAAAGCGAGAAGACCTTTATTTATACAAGGTCTTGTAAAACAAATTTTTCCACTTTACCAAAAGTCAACCACAAATTAGGGAGGCTGACCTCCTCTATATGTCCTTTTACAGCTTAAAAATAAAAATTACAAAAAAAGATTCCCTTTTAGGGGTGATGTTGATCCAGGAGGATCAAAGAAATGCTCACGAAGGTCCAGGAGGATCCAGAAAGCTCATAGAGGTCCTAGGGGATCCAAAAAGGTCAAAATTCGGCCATCTCAACTAATCGAGAAAACAACATCAATGTGTAGAGCTTGTCTCCATCTTTCCCATGGCACAAATGACGCCTCAAACAAAGCTTGTATGCAAAAGATATTACTGGTCAAAGTACAAGAAAATAAGGAGGTGACATGTGGCACGACTACAAGGGTGACATGTGGCACCACTGAAAGGGTGACACATGGCACCTAATTGGCAGCTGACTGGGAAGCTGAGTTGGCATCTAGTTTATAAGTTATAGGTTGACAAGTGGAAAGATCATTATTCCCCATGTGGCATTGGTTGACCAATGAGAGACCGCCACATTGTAGCCCCTCATTGGCTAGTAATGGTTCAGATTTATAAAATATTTTGTGAGTCAATATGGTTTGACCCCATGATCTCCCATAGCCTCCACATCTTAACAAAGCTTCCATTACCATCGCACCACATTATGTTCCTTTTAACTATATGCGACAAATTTTATTTAAAGTTGTATTAAAGTTGAAATGGGAAAGAAAGGGGCCGAGGCCTAAGCCCCTAGCCCCTAGTTATTAAACTATCATACAACCTCACATGTTCATGGAGGGAGCTACCAAATATTTCAACAAGAGTTTATTATATGCTACCATATTTGCTGCGATATTTTATTGTATAACGATATATTATACCATTAAACAAACCACATGATTTCAGAAGGTCGCGACCATATGGATATGGGTTGTTTAAACTATAATATACCATGTGTTACATTTATTATATATATTATTAACCAACCACCCAATATTTGTGCGGGGCTAACAAATACATAGCATATGTTATGTTGTTATAACAATATAACAACCCACCTTTTAACATATGTCTGCTAACTCCTTGCCATGGGATTCTATAATAAATGGATTTTGTTATATATATTTATTGTTTATTGTAACAAAATCCAAGAATAAAGGCAATTGGTTTGGATTCAATTCCCTAACCTTCCCTATATAAAGGAGCTCCCTTACCGCTACATGACAATGAAGTCTTGGTGTTAAAAGACTTGTATTAATCTATCTTATATACAGATCTTAGTTGTATATGAAAAATCATTTTTTTAAGTTAAGGAGGAGATATCACAGGTTCATTTTTTTGTATAGAGATTTATTTCATTTATAGGAAATAACTGTTTTGTATGAGTTAGAAATTAGTGTCTTACTACATAGAAAAGAATCCACGTTTATGCAAGGGGGTTATTTTTCATTTATGTAATTATAAAAAGAAACTTTATAATATCGGAAACTCGTTTTTTCTAGAGTTTTGAATATGAACAAAGCTCATTTTTACAAGTTTGAAGTGGAAGCTTAATGCATACAAATTCTCGTTTCTTGATTATTTCATTCAAGTGGGTTTTCGCTTATGTATTATTTATATCTTTGTGAACACTTGTAAATATAAGTCTTGTGAGATTTTTATCAAGAATTCAAAACAAGTTTGTTTTGGGTAATATGAGTTAATTTACAGGAATTTTGAATTTATCGGTAGGATATTCACATGACATGTTGAAAATATGTCAAATACGTCCTTTAATTTCTTGAATCTAGTTAGATGTGGTTGTGAATTGACATCTAAGGATTGTTGGGATGAGTTAATATCATAGTTTGATCAAGTTGCTTTCATAACACGTTTTGGTATTTTCATATCACGTGGTATCAAAGCACGGTTTTGAAAAATGTTTACAAGTGAATGCTTACAAGAGCTAGATTCAAGCTCGGTAAAGGAGAACTTGAAACTTATAAGCCAGGAATCCAAAGGAGATTTTGCAAGCGTAAAATGGCTTCCAAAGGAAAGGAAGGAGAAGATCTTCAGATGAGCCCCGAGGAAATTATGGCTACACTCCAATCGATGAAGGAAGCAATAGAAGATTTGCAACAAAGAGTTCAAAAAAATGGAGACAAAGAATCTTTGTTAAAATAAGGAGGAGGTGAAGGTGGTGGAACTTCAGATCCTTCTTCTCCATCGTCATCATCATCATCAACAACAACATATTCTAAGAGTAAAACACATTCTAAAAAGTCTTCTCACTCTCATGATTTACCTTTGTTAAAGCTAGATGTAAAGTTTGATTTGCCTACTTATGATGAAGAGTTGACTGAAGAGAAGTTGGATAATTGGATCAAACAGATTGGGGTATATTGCAGGGTCCAAAATATTATGGATGATGTTGCAAAGATACAGTTGGCTAATCTTCGTATGAGGGACACAAATTTAATATGGTGGTAGAGTAAGGCACAAGCTGATCTTATTCAACATGGTAAAATCATTTCTTCCTGGATTGAATTTATTGTTGCATTAAGAAAGAAATTGTATCCATTAGCTTATATGAAAACATCAAAGATTGCTTGGAAACATCTAAGGCAAGGAAAAGGGAAAAATGTTCAAGATTATACATAGGAATTTAAGAGGAAGGCATTGTCTTTGGGAATTCCATTACATACTCTTGAAACTCTTCCAAAGTATATTGGGGGTATGAAATCATATCTTAGTCATACTATATTAATGTTCAATCGTACTAATATTAATGAAGTTTTAGTACAAGATACTCATCTTGAAGCCAACAAAGGAAAATATGTTGGTGAGGATGAGTCATGAGAACCACATGAATTCAAGAAGCAATTGAAGGAAAAAGAGAAGAGTAAGAAGACAACTACAATGAAGAAATATGAAGAGAATAATCCTACATGTTCTCACTGCGAGAAGAAAGGGCATGATGAAAAGCATTGTTGGAAGCTCCATAAAAAATTGAAGCCAAAGTGGGCTCAACCTAGGAAGGGAAAAAAGAAGACCACAACTATAGTGCATGAACTTGGATTAGATTATGAGGATGAAACTACGATTATAGCTATGGGCATCAAAGGTACATATTCTATTCCTGGTTCATAGGTTTATTCTAAAAAGTCTAATGTAATTCTTGATGGAAGGAAAAGAAAAGAACAATTTCATTTACGATTTGTCTCAAAGCACACAAAGATTGATACACTTGTTGATAATGGATCACAAGTGAATCTTATCTCAGAGAAAGTTGTTCAGGAGTTGGGATTGGAAACTAGGATTCATCTAAGACCATATCCTTTGGGATGGATTTGTTATAATGTTCACGTACAAGTAACTAATAAATACAAGTTACAATTTGTGATCACATCGAGTTTCATTGATGAGGTAGAGTTAGATGTGGTTCCACTTGACAACTGTAAGATGGTTTTGGGATGTCCATACTTGTATGATAGGAAGGATATTTTCTATAGGGAACATAATAAGTATCATCTTTTAAAGGATGGCGTTGAGTTCATTCTGAGAGCTCATGATATAAAACCAAATTCGACAGTTGTCACTACAAGGCACATGCTAGTTAATGCTAGTATCCAGGATCCAAATTTATAGCCTATGGTTGAAAGAAAAATAGGTCTTTTGGTTGGTGTTGTCCCTATTAAGAAGGGAAAATATGTTGATGGTTCATTCTCCTTCACATTTGTATATTCAGTTTTGTTGTTCATGTTATTACTAGTTAGCGGAGTATGGTTAGCTATTACAACAATGAATGGAGGAGTTTGTGAATTTAAGGGAATGGTTAAATTGGTCAACAATATTGGTTCAGTCTTTATTATGGTTGTAATGAGTCAGGTGCTTGTTATCCAAGAAGGAATGATGAATGATATTGGACAAGTGAGGTGAAATACATTCTCACTTTATTTCCGAATAATTCATAGTTTTGGAGGACCAAAATTCCTTCAGTGGAGAGGTGTGATTCAAGAGGATCTAAGGAATGCTCACAGAGGTACATGAACACCTAGAACGCTCATATATGTCCTAGGGGATTCGAAAAGGTCAAAATTCGATCAACTCAAATGACCAAGAAAACAACATCATTGTGTAGATCTCGTTCTGAGTTTTCCAGGAGCTCATATGAAAAATATATGGTTGGTCAAATTTTAGTCAAAGTATAGGAAAATAAGGAAGTGAAACATGGAACGACTACAAGGGTGACATGTGGCACCTAATTGGAGTCTTATTGAGCCACTAATTTGGCATCCGATGAGAAATTTATAGGTTGACAAGTGGACATATCATTATTCGACATGTGGCATTGGTATACCAATGAGAGACTGCCATGTGGCAACCCCGCATTGACCAGTAATGGTTCAAGTTTATAAAATATTATAGGATTTAATGGGGTTCGACCCCATGACCTCCCATATATTCCATGCCTTAACAAAGTTTCCATTACTATCCCACCACATTTTGTTCCTTATTAATTCTTGTCCCTTGACCAATTTTTGGGAGATTCTTGGTCATAGTGACCTATTTTGGGACTTCCACAGCTTGTCGATGGAGGAATGCAAGATGAAGAGGAAATCAAAGGATCTAGGCCCACTTTTTGATCCTTTTTGGGTTTTTGGGAATATGTAATGGGAATGGGATGTCGGCCCATGGGTTTACCAATGTTTAGGACTATTTTGTATGTATAAATAGAAGAATAGGCAATGTAAGAAGAACTTGAATAGTGCATCTATGTGATGTGAATGTATACTAAGTGCTATTAGAGTTTACAAGGGCTTTGTGCATGACTGTAAGAGAATCGAAGAGATAAGTGCAGGTCCTTATAGAAGATTTTGGAGGGCTTAGTGTTGTAATGCAAGGAAGAAGGATCTAGCGAGTTGCACAGATCTTATGTCCTATGTGGAGTAAGGGTTTTGATGGATTTGTGCTTGTAACTGATTGAATGAAGACAATAAAGAAGAAGAGTTGGTGGACGTAGCCCCAGGGTGGGGGTGAACCACGTAAACACTGTGTTGTCTTGCTTTGTGCTTGTCTTAATGTTTTTATGTCTTCTTTTTCTAAGTTCTTTAATATGATTAGATAGATCTTCTTATGCTTAGTGATAATGATATGTGGGAATATTAGATTTGATCCATATGAATGTGATTAGTGCTTGATCTTCTATATCTGAACTATCTATTGATGCTAACTCCTTACGTACGTTATAACAATGTGAATGTTGCGAAGCCCTATTTTATCAGCGAAGTGATTAATGATTATATATTGAGGAAATGACAGTGCTAAGTGCTTTATTAGGTAGTACAATCACATATATGTGTCCTAGGTAAGGTTGCAGACACCTGATTCTTGCGACCACCCTTGCCTCTACCTCAAGTGAGACTTCATCTGCTTTGCAGGTGTTGCCGAAAGGGCCAGTAGTTAGGGATTTGTTGGTGTGTTGAACCCTGGGTCTTCCCCTATGCCAAGAAATGGTTTCGTTGCTGGGACATGAAACTGTGATTGTTGGGAACTGAGGAAGAAGAATCTTTGTATAAAGATTCGACCTGGGATTGTGAAAGCTCCATGCATAGATATGTGCCTTAGTGCGTAGTGTCCTACTCAGTTTATAAAGATCTGTGCTAAAGAAGGAAACCTGATCTAAAGAAAGGAGGTTGGATCTAAAGGAAATAAGCAAGATCTGAAAGCTTTGTGCTCTAAGAAAGGTAGAAGTGAGAATTTCTGATTAAAAGAGGTAAGATCTGCAAGCTCTGTGCTCTGATAAAGGTAAGAATTGTTAAATTTTTTAGATATGGAAGCTTTGTGCTCTGTAGAAGTAAGATAAGTGGGAATTTTTTGTTTCTGGAAATTTTTGTTTCTAGAGTTTGAAAACTGGGGCATTAATAGATGAAAGAAGATTTGATATAAGTAAATATGATAAGAATAGTGTAAGATATGTTATACCTATGCATAGAAAGAATGTTTGGACTAATAAATGGATGCATGATCCCATAAAGAATTTATTTCAGGTTAGCTCCTATGATCCTAGTACATAGTACAAAAGAGGTTGCAGATCATTTAAAAGAAAGAGAAGCTTAACCCTCTATTACAGTTGCAGAAAACTGGGACATCTTGCTAAAGAATGCCCTGGGAGAAGACCTAGTTGTATTTGTTGCAAAACTATGGACCATAAAGTGTTGGATTTCCCCAGAATGATTGATAAGCTTGAAGGAATGAATGTGAATCAAGAAAACCCTAAGGAAGCTCCAGAGGCTATAGCAAAACCCCAGGAAGAACCAGAGAAAATATTGCTACATATGAAAGAAACCTTGAATGACCACTGACATATTAGATTATCATAGATCTTTAAAGATAGGGAACACCTTGAAGCAAGAATAGGAGAGTTCGACTTTGACTTTGTTCTAGATGAGGAAACACAGGTGAATATCATGACAGAGAGAACTTGGGAAGTTATAGGAAGGCCTGCTATGATTGCTTCATTACTAGGACTAGGGTTATTCAGAGGAAAATTGGTAAACCTGTGTGGAAGGCTCGCTCAGATACCTATGATCGTCAATGGAACTTCAACAGAGGAAGATTTTGAGATTATTAAATTTATTGAGGACAACGCCCCATTTACCATGTTAATAGGAAAACCTTGGATTGACAGAGCTCAAGCCAGACGAAAGGAAGAAGAAGAAGTTTTGGAGTAGAAGAAACAAGAATTAAAAGATTTCATGACCAGAAAGATCGCACAATTGATTGAAGAACGAGATAAGAGATCGAAGCTATTTGCCACTAGAGACCCTGATGTCGAAGTTGCAAGAACACTAGAAGACCCACAAAAGACTGAAGGACTTACTCCAGATAAAGAAGAGATATTACCCATGAATCCTCGGAAAGAATCTCAACAGTGCACAGTGACTATGTTAATAGAAGATAATAATTAGAATGGAAAAATACATACCAAGTCGAATCTCATTGGAAAGAAGGCTAGAAAGATAAGCAAGAAGAGGGCTAAGATTGAAAAGTTACAGAAGATTCCAGAGGGAACTTCGTAGAAATAAAATTTGCAGAATTGGAAATTCGTCGGGATATCAGAACAATGACACATGGTACTTCATTAGGGAAAATAAATATAGTCATTGGGGCCGATATATCCATTCAAATATCGCTCCAAAAAGGTCAATAATCATTTACAACTCGACACCAGACCGTTGGACCACACCATAACAGACAGAACAAGAGTTAATGAGGATTCATACCCATTACAAGAAAACCATTGCCGAGTTGCCTACTTATCCCGTCGTGCCATGCACGTAGAACACTTTTGCTCACTAAGAGTTTGAACCCGCAGACTAAGTGAATTGTATACAGTGATCATTGCGCTATTGTTGTTTGTTCTAGTGTCATATCTAAGTTCATCGTGACCCCAATAATTTTAATCTCGAGCACATATGTCCGATGAGCTCACCGCAGTTGAAGACTCAGTAATGGAAGTTCTCCTCGAATTGATGACTGAAAGAGTCATGTTGGAGAGAGGAGTGTCTACAGGTGTACAAGCATCTTCGATGAGAGGACTTCCAGCCTCTCCGTCCAGTGCTCAAGATGGTCCATCCCGACTAGTATATGAGAAGTGAACTGAGCATAGGGATGATATCGTGAATGCTAAGTTAATCCCAGGTATACTACCCACCTATCTACCACCTTTGAGCAATGCAATCAATCGAGACAGTGTGCCCAGATATTTTGAGTATGCCTTGGTCGCTACATAGATACCGAAGGGGATACGTGCACTTTGCACTGACCAAGATAAAATTGCAGCGTTGAAGTTTAGTGACTTCAACATTGGTGACAGGAAGGTCTATAGCATGCTCACCCCACATAAGTATCTGACCAAAACAAAAGGAAAGAATTCAAAGATAATTCCTCAATCATGGACCCATAACCTCGCACAGTCCACAGTGCTCAATGTCATGAAGATCCCGCACTTCGGAAGGCACCAAGAAGTGAATGCATGCGTCAAGCTACTGTTGTCCTGTTACCATGGCATATACTTATGGTTAAACTGATGTATCATAGTGGATCTGACATTGATCAATTGGATCACAGGGCTAAGCATTCAAGGCCCTGACCCATAGGATTTTTACCAGGGAAAAGCCATGGATCGTGCCCTTGTGAAAAATATTAAAGACACCTACAAAGATGTAGAGAAGGGAATGCGAGGCTACAAGATAGATTCTATCTAGAGAGGCACAGTGGGCCTCGCCTACCAATTGATCGCAGGAAATTTGGTGCGAAAGAATCGACCCACCCAAGTCACTGGTTTCGTAGTAAACCTCGTAGGGAAGTGTGCAGAAGGACTTCATATGAATTGGGCACAATACCTGGTAAACCGGTTGGAACTGGACTGAAGAGAAGCCCAAGACCAGGGATATGAATTCCACTTCAGTTGGATATTGATCATGATCGCTTTCATTACATGGGAGATGCCGGAAGGTGTGACCTTCTCAAACATTGATTCGTTTGGACCTCTGGCCGTGAAGTTCAGTATACTGTGGTTCTTGATCGACATGAATAAACAGTGGCAGTCAAATTCCATGTTCCATACATATTACAACTAGTTGAAGCTAGTCATCTAGTCCGAGCCTCGTATGACCCCAAATACCCACCATAGGTTTCGACCCTTATTTACATCACAGCGTGTGCAGATGGACATAAAAAAGAGCTGCAATCATAGTACAAGCTGATGGAGGATGACTTGGAAGAAATTACCAAGGAATGGTCGGTGGACCTCCTCATTCCATCAGACCCTATGGAGATGTCTGATATAGACAGTCCAAAAACTACGATGGATATAGTCGGACCTAGAAAGATAAAGAAGACCAAAGATATTCACGATTTAGACAACGCATTCATGAATACCACTGCCATATCAGTAGAGAAAGGATGAGATGGTGGAGATATAGATGGCGCAGAAGTTGAACAGAAGAAAGGTAAGGTTACACTGCCTAGAGATGAGGAGGACCCCTCAAAGAAAAGGAAGGCTTCCCCACTGAAACCCTCATCCTGGAAGAAAGTGAAATAAATCAGGACCAAATATGAGACCATCCTCACCTCATACGACTTCGACTTCATTGTCGCAACACTAAAAAATGCTTCACTGGGGATAACAGAGAAGCAAGAAGATAAGAAGGAGGAAGTGTTTAGTCGGATTAAGGATGAGCTCCAAGGGGTGCAGCAGGAATTACAGTCCAACCACGCAGTTTGTATAGTGCCTCTGTCACCAGGAATAGAAGAACTAGGTGATGAGCCAGCTCAACTACACTACATCGCTGATATAGTCGAAGCTTGCCTTAGACGAGCTCAGGAAGAGACATCACAAGCCACCTAGGCTTTAGCGCAAGTAAAAAAAGACCTTGAGGAGAAACACATGGCTGCAAAATGGGAAAATATTTCTCTGCAAGCGAAGTGGGATGAAGAAAAAGAATAGTTACGACAAAGCAAGGAACAGTTTCTTTCCAAGCAACTCGAAGTAAAGGAAATGGTTCAAAAATCACTTCGATTTGTGATAGTCGTCGAAGTAAAGGCCGAAGAACAAGTTCCACAACAGGTGGCACCACTTGAATAGGTAATCCAACAGCTCCAACATCGCATAACATACATGGATCTCCTTCCTTGGAGTGAAAGCAACTGAGTAACCAGAGCACCCAGACATATGAGAACCTCACCGAGAACCCATATTTACAGGCTTTGGAGTCACAAATCAAGGAAGAAAAACAACACATAGACACACTACAAGCATAGTTGAAAGCCCTGTCAGTCATAGAAAGAATGAAGCGGTCTCAGGAGCAACGCACTGCCCAACAACAAATCCATATGATTAAAAGTAGAGTGATGGAAGTTACTCAATGAATTCAACAAGTAGAATATAAGGCATGCCAGTTATTCACAGAGGCTGAAAGCCGAAGAGTAGAGCTAGAGCCTGTTGTCATTGCAGTAGAACAATGCCTAGAAGGGACCATGAATGACACAGTGATCCAAGAATTCACCGAGAAAGAGGTCGTAGCACAACATCAGGTCGAAGAAACTCGAGCCAAGATCGAGGCCTTTGGAGAAGAACTGGTTAGATTAGAGTGACTCGGGAGGAGTCACAGGTGAGTGTTGGGAGCCTGTTGGCCCTTGACCAAGTTTTGGGAGATTCTTGGTCATAGTGAACTATTTTGGGCCTTCGACAGGTTTGTCGAAGGAGGAGCGCAAGATGAAGTGGATATCACGGGATCTCAGCCCACTTTTGGATCCTTTTTTGGTTTTTGGGAATATGCAATGGGAATGTCATGTTGGCCCATGGTTTTCCCCATGTTTAGGCCTATTTTGTATGTATAAATAGAAGGATAGGCAATGTAAGAAGAATTTGAATAGTGCATCTATGTGATGTGAGTGTATGCTAAGTGCGAGTAGATTTTGTAAGTGCTTTGTGCATGACTGTAAGAGACTTGAAAATCTAAGTGCAGGTCCTTGTAGAAGATCGTCGAGGGCTTAGCACTGTAACGCAAGGAAGAAGGATCTAGCGAGCTGCGCAGATATTCTTTCCTGTGTGAAGTAAGGGTTTTGATGGATTTTTCTTGTAACCAATTGACTGAAGACAATAAAGAAGAATATTTGGTGGAAGTAGGCCCAAGGTGGGGGTCAACCACGTAAACGCTATGTTGTCTTTCTTTGTGCTTGTATTAATGTGTTTATGTCTTCTTTTGCTAAGTGATTTAAGATGATTAGGTAGATATGCTTATGCTTAGTGCTAATGATATGTGAAAATATTAGATTTGATCCATATCAATGTGCTTAGTGCTTGATATGCTATATCTGACCTATCTATGATGCTAAGTGCTTAAGTAGGTTATAATAGTGTGAATTTTACGAAGCCCTATTTTATCAACGAAGTGATTAATGATTATATATTGAGGAATTGACAGTGCCAAGTGATTTATTAAGTAGTACAATCACAGATCTATGTCCTAGCTAAGGTTGCAAACACCTGATTCTTAGAACCACCCCTGCCTCTACCTCGTGTGAGACTTCATCTACTTCATAGGTGTTTCCGAAAGGGCCAATAGTTAGGGATTTTTTGGTGCGCTATTGTAGCATTGAACCCTGGGTTTGCTCCTATGCCAACATTAACTATATGTGACAGATTATATTTAAAGTTGTATTAAAGTTGGAATGGGGGAAGAAAGGGGAAAATGACTAAGCCCCCATCCCTTGGTTATTACACTATCATACAACGTCACATGTTCACGGAGGGAGATACAAAATATTGCATCCGGATTTTATTATATTCTATGATATTTGGCACCAGAGTCTATTCTATAACCATATATTATACCAACAAACAAACCACATGATTTTTGAAGGTCATGACCATACGGCTACGGGTTGTTTAAACTATATTATATCACATGTCATGTGGAGTCTTATATATAGTATATATTTAATATATATATACAATAATATTAAACAACCACTGAAAATTCACATGGGGCCAACAAATACATAGCATGTGTTAAGTTGTTATAACAATATAACAACCCACCTTTTAACATATGTGTGCTAACTCCTTGCCACGAGATTTTATAATAAATGGATTTTGTTATATAGATTTTTTTTTTTATTGTAACAAAAGAAAAGAATAAAGGGAGTTGGTTGGGATTTGATTCCCCAACCTTCCCTATATAAAGGAGCACCCTCGCCAGTACATGAAAATGAAGTATTTGTGTTAAAAGATTTGTATTAATATCTTTTATATAGAGCTTAGTTGTATATGAAATCTCATTTGTACAAGTTAAGGAGGAGAGATCACAAGTTCATTTTCTTTGTACAAATATCTATTTCATGTATAGGAAAGAGATCGTTTGTATGAGTTATAAATTAGTGTCTTACTACACACACGAAAAAACCATGGTTATGCAAGGGGGTTATTTTTCGTTTATGTAATTATAAAGAGAACTTTTGTAATATTGGCAAATGCTTTTGTATAGATTTTTGAATATGAACAAAGCTCATTTCTACAAGTTTGAAGTGGAAGCTTGATGCATAGAAATTCATGGTTCTTTATTATTTCATTCAAGTGGGTTTTCATTTATGTATTAATTATATCTTTGTGAAAGCTTGTAAAGATAAGTATTGTGAGATTTTTGCCAAGAATTCAAAGCAAGTTTGTTTTGGGTAATATGAGTTAATTTACAAGAACTTTGAGTTTATGGGTAATATATTCACATGACATGTCGCTAATACGTCAAATTGGTCATTTAATTTCTCGAATTTGGTAGGATGTGGTTGTGAATTGATATCTAAGGATTCTTGGGCTGAGTTAATATCAGAGTTTGATCAATTTGTTTTCAAAACTCGTTTTTGTATTTTCAGATCATATGCCATTCCCTAAAGGGTGATATAAGGCCTCTAGGAGAGATGTTTTGACCTAGGATGAAGATCGTCAGGCCTCCAAAGGTCATAAACCCTTCAAACAAAAAATCTAGTTCCTGCTAAGTGTCTCTCTCTCCATCAATCCAAGACACATCATCATCAACCATGAAGAAACCGTTAAAAACCCTAAGCCCATGTGACGTCTAGGGCGTAGAAAGTGATATTTTGGGCATTCCAAGGAAAATGTTGGGGTGTAAAGGCTAAAACATTCTCATCCCATGGTGTCCAAGTGCCTCCAAAGGAAACATTCCTCTTCCCATGTGTTTAAGGAGTGGGTGTGCATCGTCCAACTTGTGGGATTCATGCCCCAATGAAGGTTCAAGCAACCTTGTGCCTCCATGATAATAATTCCACTTGGAAAGGACCTACAACGAAAAGTAGATTCTCCCCCCAAGGGTCCGCAAGTAACAAGTATCATGCCAAGTAAGCCATATCTAGTAAAACAACCACCCAAACATGTGCATGAAATCCCCCCTTTTCAAAATAAACAAATGCTCAAAGACCTCATACGAAGACCCTCTATAAGTCATGCAAAAGAGTATGAGGTGGATGAGGGTGTAAATTTTTGGCATGGGGTTTCTTCACATACAATTGATCATATTGTCTCATTTATGGGTTCCTTTGTTGAGGGCTAGCCACATCATTTTTCTCTCTTTTTTTAAAGAATATATTTCGAAGCCCTTTATTAGCCATTAATTTTGTATGCATTTCCGGGTTGAATACAGTAAGGGGAACTAAAAGGAAATACATATCCCACATAGATCTACCTTAGTTTGCATTATTTTACAAGTTGAAGAGAATAAGCGACACTAAAAAGAAATGCATAGAACACATATGCTCTACCTTGGAAAACATCATTGATCAATTAGTTATTTATTTTATGGGTCCTCCATTTTTTTGAGAGGTGCTTCATTGATATTGGGATCCAAGGGTGAGCTTTTATTGCATGATGTTTTTGTGGTTGCACCTCTGATCCTAGTTTCCCCTTTTTCCCATGAAACGAGGTAGATGGCCTTCTTGGGTCAATAATCTCGAAAACCTAAAAGATGGGGAAACATAGGGAAATAAGTAATGGAAGATGGAAAGTATGAGCAGGAATGGTATGATGACTCTTCAGGGAGACCCCCTAGTAGAAACCTTATTCCCAAGGGTGACCCACTTAATAGGACAACATTTCAACCACCAAGGTGAAGTGAGGAAAAAGGCATAATTTCCAAGAAAACATTTTCAAAATCAAGAAAGGAGATTTTGCAACATGTTCACATGCTTCATTTATTAGAATGAAACTTACCACAACACCAGACTTGTTACCTCATGAAGAAGGACATGTTGTCCTCTTTGAGCTAGGATGAGTGTGGTGAATGTTGCTACCATCGATCAAATGGTTATGTGTGGTATGATAGCGTCCCATTTCCTCTAGGAAATACATGTCTGAAACCTGAGGTCCTTGAGACATCATCTCCTTAGTTATCCCTAGGAATATGGAATAACATTTGGCTTCTACTTCGGGACATGTACTCATCGTAGAGTGCATGAGAACCTCCAAATATCCTAGTAATACCCGTGCCTACACACATTGAAACAAACAAAATTTTTGGCATCAAGGATAACACACTCATCCTTTTTTCATATAATCAAACTCAATATTTCAACTAATATTTAAAAATAAAATCTTGCATTTTTTCAAAGAGATTCTAAAAAACATGTAATATGATTAAAGCAAATGATCATAACAAGTATGAAATCATTCAAGTAGATAAAAATGGAAAAAATGAGGTATGACATGGAAATGAGCTATCATGAGCATACAAATGAAAAATGCAAGAGAAAACAAATGAATTACCTACTTACCTGGGGCCCATGGCCCGCAGACGTTAGGTGCCTAGTTATGTTAGTTAAAATCATACAAGAAATGTAACCACCTTCTCAAAATCTCATACAAGAACCTCCCCCTGTGCTTAATCATTCAATACAACAAAGACAAGTTATGAACATAATAATATTGAATGTGAATAAGCATACATTTAATCATAGAAATCAAGTCATGGAGGTAGAAGGGAGGGATAAAATCATTCTGGAAAGAATTGACACAAGCTTGATATATCCATCTATGAATAGGATTACCACATATAGATGATGGTTCGTCTTCATCCTCACTTAAAATATTTTTGCTTCCTGAAGACTGAGAGGAGACTAGAGATCAAAAGAAATCCTTCTGTTTTTCGAGAGAAGCTGGCACAAGATGGGGGACATGAAAATATTTGGAGACATAACCCTTATTTGTATTCCATAAGTGTTTCTTCTTTATACACCTTTTCACATCCCTGCAGACTGTCTCATGATGAAAATTCCACTACTTTATATCATGGATATTCAACAGTTCCGATCTGGCCACGTCCTTAAGTCTATCAAATTTTGAGCATGGATATGGTTGAGATTATTCATCAAATAATGGTTCTAAGTGATAAAAAACAGAGTCCCCAAGGTATGGATGGGGAGAAACATAATTTTACTGTAAAAATACATCCTCTAGTGGGTGAAACAGTTCTATGATCATATCATCATCAGGTTTCCAAATATATAGAATACCCACTTGTAAAAATAAATACTCTGAAGGAGTTATTTCTACATTTTTTACCTCAAAGGTGCCCTTGATTTCGTAGATGGGATATCCATAAAAAACAAAAGAAACCATGTCCCATCTATGAATCCCAATGTGCATAAAGGTATCTATATTCTTATCAACCATATCGAATGGTTCCTTCATAAGACAATTTGTATGACTAAAATTGACCATATCTTTGTCTATGTGTGCAAGAATAATCGAGGAAAGGGAGATTTCAACTGGATCTTAAACAAAGTGTACTTCATGGAATTCTTCTTCATCAATGAAGTCTTTATCATTTAGACCAATTTATTCTTCAAATTCATGTGCAGGAGGAAGCAAAGAATAGAGAAATTCACCTTCATCATGTGGGAGAACGGATACCGATGTCTCATATTGGATCTCAAAATGTCAGAAATATTACTTTTATTCTTGGAATATTTCTTAATGGACATGTTGCTCTAGTACCTCTTCATTACAAGGGGCTTAATCCTTAATGAGAAGTGCCTCACTAGATGGTTCTTGAAGGGATCGAAGATGGAACTCTTGTTCTTCTCATCATCACAGGCTTCGTCTGTAATGGGTAATTATTTGTGAATATCCTACACTTCTCTTTCTTTTTCCTCCTCTTCATGGGATTATTCTTTGACTTCTTTCTTCTTGATTGTTTTCTTGCAACTAACCACTCTAGGGAAAAAATAAGGAAAAAAGACTTCATGTTTTTTGAGAGTGTCTTTTTCGAACTCTCATTCCTTGAATGTGTTTCAATTATTTTCTAAATAAACCTCCTTCAAGTCCTCAATTGGACCTAAGTAAAGAATTATTTCTTAAAATGCATCCTCAAGGTTTTGAATGATATCCTCAAGTCGTTGGGATTATGGTGCACAATGGTTGAGAAATTATCGGATGAGGATGGTTGTAGAGGATGGGGCCTTTGGGATGCATGCATGCTTGATCAAATTTATCTTCCTCTTATCCAAGGATAGTAAGAACACTTGCATCTGAACATCATTTTGGGTTATCCCATACCAACTATTCTACTCAACAAAATTGACAACATGTGTAATGGCCAAACATGGGTTATCATCAAACTTTGGGATATCATCCCATCTTTTCATAAGGTATTAATCATATACCTCCACGATTTTTTAGGGAGCCACCATATGAGATTCATGAAAGGATAATCAAGAATTAAAAGGAACTTCCCTCAAATAGAGTCACCAAATAAGTTGTGGGTAAAGTCTTTGGGATCAAATATTTTCGAAGTGTCGTTAGGGATTGAAACAAGATTCAAAATCCTCCCTAGAAACAATGCTAAAATGTTATCACATGATCTATAGCTTCGTAAAATCCCAACCCAATCCACAAAACTATTACATCTACAAGAGTACCTACCCACTATCACCTCATATAGACACTCCCATCGCTTTAGTGATGATGAAATCTCGGTGAACCTATGGGGATTGACATGGAAACTGTGAGAATGGTTTCTGAGAACCAATATAGGTCAATATTGAAGAATGAGTAAGGATTGACAATGAGTCTTGTAGATTGAGAAGGGTTTCCAAGTGTTGTGTACCTACAAAGAAATGTTATCCCTGCCCATAATAAGACAAATGATAGATATACAAGCCTTAAATCAAGGGGAAACAACAAAGAGACGTTGATGTCCCAAATTGAAGCGGTATGGAAATATATAGATCATTAATAAAATATATCAATTGTTGCAAACTTAACCATCCAAAATCTAGTACAAGATATCATAAATAAAGCTAGCAATGACTAGTCAAACTTCCAATGTTTAAAGAAAGACTTTGGTGGCTTTAAGGGTTGTTTATTACATGTTATAAAAATTTATTATGATATCCATATGGATTTAACAAAAAATTTCTACAACAAAAATATCTAGCCAAATAAATGAACAAGTAAACCACCCAAAAATTAGCCAATAACTAGTAGAACAATTACCAAGGTTTACAAGTGATTTTCAACAGTAGAATAGTTAGCAAAGATTGAATGAATATGTGTTTTTTTTATCGCTAATGGTTGTATCATTATTTTGTAAAAATAAATATAACTAATTTGATAAATACAATGCCCTTAGGGAACAAGAATGATTGCAACATATGGAATCAATTCCAACTTAGACAATTGCAATATCTCAACAATTCACGTATACCAATGCAATCATTATATATCTCCAATGCAAATTAGACTAGTGTCAAATCAATTGGAGCTATGGAGTCACTTGTGTAAGAGATAATTTTGATACTTCTCTATGGGTGTAAGTGTTTTTACTCCCTAGATAAAAACAAAATCTAGCAAGGTAAATCTAGGAGGGTGTAAGCCTTTTTACTCCTCTTAGCAACCTTTGAAAAGTAGATTACTCAATGATAACAAAGTACACTTCATCGAGGGTGTGCGTATTTATACTCCTTCAATGTTTTAGACAAATTTAGCTTGAAACAAGAAGAAAAACACAATTAATGCAAAAATTCCTTACAAATTCCAAGAAAAACAATGAAGAAACCCTTTCTCATCAAGCATACTCCACCAAAATTACCAAGAACAACAATACAAGAGATAGAACCTTATCCTCCTTCTACAAAAGGAAAAAAATAGCATCCAAATAGCACAAGAGAGAGAGAGAGAGAGAGAGAGAGAGAGAGAGAGAGAGATGCAATTTTCCCAAGTAGGGTTAAAATTTTACCCAACAAGTATGTAATTCTCAAGTGAGTTATGCCAAAATTAAAGTGAGAAGACCTTTATTTATACAAGCTCCTGTAAAACCAATTTGTCCACTTTATCTAAATTCAACCACAAATTATGGAGTCTACCTCCTCTATTTTTCCTTTACAACTTTAAAATCAAAATTACAAAAATAAAATCCCCTTTTAGGGGTGATGTAAGGCCTCTAACATAGATGTTTTGGCCTAGGTTGAATATCATTGGGCCTCCTAAGTCCATAAACCATAAAATAAATTTCTCTAGTTCCTACCAAGTGTCTCTCTCTCCATCAAACCAAGCCACATAATCATCAACCATGAGTAAACCCATCAAAACCCTAATCCCATGTGATGTCTAGGGCATAGAAGGTGGCGTTTTGGGCCTTTTAAGAAAAACATTCAGGTGTAAAGGAAGGAACATGATCATCCCATGGTTTCAAAGTTCCTCCAAAGGAAACATTAATCTTTCCTTTGGTCTAAGGAGAGGGGGGGCAACCTCCAACCTGTGGGCTTCATGCCCCAATGAATGTCCATGAAACCATGTGCCACCATGATAATATTTCCATATGGCAAGGCCCTGCAAAGAAAAAGAGATTCAACCTCCAAGGGTCGACAAATCAAAAGTATCATGCCAATTAATACATATCTAATAAAATAACCACCCAAACATGTGCATAAAATCCTCCCTTTTCAAAATAAAAAAATTATCAAAGACCTTATACAAATGATCAAATCTATGTATTGGAGGGTTGTCATGGTGCCCTATTGGGTGAATCATTTTCCAAGTCTGGGAGTGTTTCCCAAGAAGACCATATCTAAGTCATGCAAAAGAGTATGAGGTGGATTGTCGTGTAACTTTTGGGCATGGGGTTTCTTGACATACAAGGGATCATATTGTCTCATTTATGGGTTCCTTTGTTGAGGGCTAGACACTTGCTTTAGCTCTTTTTGTTTCTAAAACATATTTTTCCAAGCGATTTATTAGTCATTCATTTTGCATGTGTTTCAAAGTTGAAGATAGTAAGGGGAACTAAAAGGAAATCCATATCCCACATACGCTCTACCTTAGTTTTCATGCTTTTCCAAGTTGAATAAAACAAGGGGCACTAAAAAGAAATGCATAGCCCACATACACTCTACCCTATAAAAGATCCTTGATAAATTAGTTATATATTTTATGGGTCCCTCATTTTTTTGAGAGGTTCTTCATTTCTCTCGAGATTCCTGTGAGATATTTTATTGCATGATATTTTTGTCGGTGCACCTCCGAGCCTAGTGGCCTCTTCTTCCCATGAAATGAAGTGCATGCCCTTCTAGGGTCAATAAGCCTGAAAACCTAAAATATGGGGAAACATAGGGAAAGAAGTAATGGAAGGTGGAAATTATGAGCGAGAATGATACGATGACTCTTCAAGGAGACCCCATAGTAGTAACCCTATTCTCGAGGGTGACCCACTTTCTAGGAAAACATGTCAACCACAAAGGTGAAATGGGGAAAAAGGTGTAATTTCCAAGAAAAAAAATTTAAAATCAAGAAAGGGCCTTTTGCAACATTTTCAAATGCTTCATTTATTAGAATGGCACTTGCCGCAACACCAAAATTGTTATGTCATGGAGAAAGACCTATTATCCTCTATGAGCCAAGCTAGGTGTGGTGAATGTTGCTACCATCGATTAGACGATGATGTGTATTAAGATAAGGGCCCCTTCCTTCTCATGTGCGTATTGGTACTCCATGTCTTCAACCTAAGGGACTCGAGACATCATATCCTTAGTTATCCCTAGGAATGGGGAATAACAAGGATTCGAGTGCATTATCTTCTAGGAGGTTCCAACAAAATTCTCTTCAATAGTCAGGTCTCCCTCTTCCGATGTACTCCACACATCCTTTTCAGGGTGTCCAGTTCCTTCTCAGTGTGGCTAGGATCGAATTGGCTCTCGGTGCAACATACTATCCCATAGAAAACTCAGTCTTGAATAAAACTCATGCCACTACAAAAGGATACATCCACAAAGGATTCTTCATCCAATGTTACAACACCCATTCAAGATTTATCCATGGATCTACATGAGTTACTCTGTCTACAACAATGTCGAGCTCCAACACACATGAAACTCGATATGAACTTTCAGTTTCCAACATTTTTTGGGAAACTGAATGGCGAGACTATTGACTCTTGGCTTCATAGTATTTCCACATACTTCAAGACATGTTCCAAGATGATGAAAGAAACAAAACTTCGTATCACCAATCTTGAATTGGAGGGAATTGTGTATAATTGTTGGGACACTCTATTGGAGAATGTTTCCTTGGTAATACTAACACGATCAATCCAACACAACCAAACATCACGACATGTGATGGATTTTTCTAGGCTCTTAGAGAGAGATTGTATCCCCGAGGCTATCAATGTAACCTCCTCGCCAAATTGTTGCATCCCTGATGACTCGCCAATTAGTCCATCTAGGGCTACATCGATGTCTTCTGCAAACTACACATCATAGATCTAGAAGAGGTATTAATTGTCAAGTTTAATTATGGTTTATTGTTAAGTATCTATTGTGAAGTGGATTTGTTCAAAAGTCCTTCCTTGGACAAGGATTTCCTTCAAGCCTTGGCCATGGAACGTAAAGTAGTACCTAAAATATGTTCTCCTCAAGATCAAGATGGTCCCTCACATAATGGTAATTTTCCTACAACCCCTTCCTCTAGACTACCAGCCTCACCCGCCTCATCTCATAATGTGCCCTGATGTTCATTTAACAAAACCAATTTTCATTTTTTTTCAGATTGTTGGGGACTTAAGAATCTGTGCACCAAAAAAACATTGTTTGCATAGTTCACTAGTGATAATAGTGGAGGCCATTCAATGTAAGGTGGACAAGGTCCACTATATTATTAAATAAGGCCCACTATGTTAGTTAGATATATTAGTATGAACATAATAAATGTAAGAGGACTTACTAGAAAGTTATACTTCTACAAGGTCCCTCCTCTAGAATTTTCTGAGGTGGTTAGTAGCACTATATAAATGGGTTCAACCAATGTAATGGGGAAAATAATAAGAAGAATTGTTGTATTTGGAGAATGTATATGACTAGGAGGTTTCCCCCTCGAAGAGGCAAGTGACATGAGAGGATCCCTTCCATAATAGGATACATTATATGGTGTTTCCCTTCCTCAAGGGTTTTTTATAATAATAAAGAGTGGGTTTTCTATATCTCTCTTGGATATTTTTTCGTGATTTTATCTGCAAAACTTTGGTACTTAACTATTGGTATCATAGCACTTTCTTCGCCCACAAGAAGTAGACTTGTTTTTTCTATTTTTAAAGTTTTTTTTTTTTAAAGAGGGTTATGAAATTACATAAAAATATTGTAGATATATATGTGTAATTTGTAGAAGATGGCTATAAATATGAGTTCCTATTGAAAAAAAAAAACAATTTAAAAAACAATCATTCGAAATAGAGTCTGAGGAGTAAAGTTATGGACATTTTAAAAATCTGTTATTTTTAGGGGTTTTCCAAGGACGATCGTGCGATTTTACTGATTTCTATAGAAGTTGGGGAAAAATTTTCCCAAACTAATTAAAAATATTCTTTCCTCTCACAATTTCACGAAATTTAAAAAAAAAATCGTCCCAATCAGATCTCTAGAAGTAAAGATATCACTTATTTAAAATCAATCATTTTTCAGGTTTTTCATGATGGCGATGGGACTATAGAGCTACTAAATGTTTATAGGGTGTTCAAATTGCTACCATATTATACCCATTGGATATATAATTTTAAGTTTTTTTTTTGGTATATTATATGTGGTGTTTCCAATGTATATTCAAATCCTCAATGAACTTTACTGACAATTGGCAGACTTCCAAGAAGACATCAAGCCAATATTTCACCTGGCAGAGCAAAAGATGTCTATTTTGAAGGATATCAATGATGAATACACTCAAGAAATGTTCTTGGTATCATTATGAGGATGCAAGTGATTATTGGTATATGGATAGTAGTCATTTATTATATGACAACTTCCATCTTTTATTTGATGAATCTACTCCACCTTATGTAGAGCACATTATGAGGAGAAGTTAAGCACCTTTTATGAATACTGTTTTTTTGTATTCTCCAGTACAAGTGTGTTATGCAAAGGTTTTTTTGGATATGGAGGGATCTACATATTTGGATCCACATGACCGGTGTTAGTTTTTGGAGAATCCTTTTCAGGTGGCTATTGAGATCCATTATCTTCAACGTGTAGTTCACATGAACACTTGGATATGAGACCCAATTTTACAATGGAAATTGGACTACCTCAACATGATGGATTTTCATTTCTACATGGGACCTTCGTTCTCCATCTTACTTAAACGCTATGGTCCCATAGTGATATTAGTGGAGGCCATTAAATGTATAGTGGACTAGGCCCATTGTATTATTAAATAATTTCCACTATGGTAGTTAGATATATTAGTATGAACATATTAAATGTAACAAGACTTACTAAAAGGTTTTACTTCTAGAAGGTTCCTCCTCTAGAATGTTCTTAGGTGGTTGGTAGAACTATATAAAGGGGTTCAAGCAATGTAATGAAAGAAGAAGAAGAAGTATTGTATTTGGGGCGTTTATATCATTAAGAGGTTTCCCCCTTTAAGAGGCAAGCAAAAAGAGAGGATCCCTTCCATAATAGGATCCATTGTATAGTGTTTCCCTACCTAAAGGGTTTTCTATAATAATAAAGTGTGGTCTTTCTATATTAATGTTGGATATTTTGTGGTGATTGTATTTGTATAACTTTGGTACTTAACATCCTACCGAAGAAGATCTATCCCTCATATTGATGACCGATAATGAATCAAGTACCTCTACTATTCCCCTATTAACACATAATTGTTATCTTAAAGATGAATTGGCCACCCTCATCATGGAAAATGGTAGCCAAAATAACCTCGTGTTCGAGGACATGGTACAATGCCTTAATATCCCCACCACTCCACATCCATCACCATACAAAGTTGGTTGTGTACAAAAGGGCATCCCACATCTCAGAGTTTTTTCGATGTTGTGCAATCACCTTCGCCATTGGCCCATTTAAGGATACAATAACATGTGATGTCTCCCATATAGATTATGTCGACTTGTTACTAGGACTTCCCTATCAATAGGCCTGAAACATAGTTTACCACACCAAATATCATCAATACCACCTACAACTTCAAGGGAGAACCTATGTGTTCACATTTTCTTCTCGTAAATACACCCTGCCACCTACCGAAATGTAGTTCTTAAGCAATTCAATATCAATAAATTTGTATATTTGTTCCCAGTTCACCCTGTTAAACCCAATAATCTGACTAATCCTACACCTTCGAACATGGCCCCCTTTCTCCAATATTTTTTCAATATATTCACATATCCCACAATACTACTCTCATATTGATCTATTTAGCATTCCATTTTTCTCATAAACGACGTCTCTTTGCCCAATGTCCCTTCCTACCGACTATCCCCTCGAGAAGCTATTGAAATAGAATGCCAAATTGGACAACTTATGGAATCATGCAACATTATACCTTCAACGTTTCCTTGCGCTCACCCCGCCTTTATTATTGAAAAGAAATAAAACTCTAAGTGGCACGTAGTGATTCACTACCATGCCCTCAATAAATCCACTATTGAAAACCACTACCCCTTACCCTAGATTGAGTATTTGCTCGACCACTTACAAGGGGCTTGCTTATTCACCAAGATGGACTTGACAACATGGTATAATCAAGTTCGCATGAAGGAAAAGAACACCTAAAAGATAATGTTCTAGACCAAGTTTTAGATTTTTGAGTGGTTGGTAATGCCATTTGGGATGAAAAATGAGCTAGCCACATTCATATGACTAATTAATGACATCTTCATACCTCACATGGGTAAGTTTGTAGTAATTTATTTGGCTCATATTTTTATATTCAATAAATATTTGAAAGACCATTGGTAACATGTACGTAGAGTACTTGAGCTACTACAGAAACATAAGTTGTAGGTGAAGGAAAATAAGTCCTTCTTTGGATAAACTTTTGTTAATATTTGGGGTTCATATTGGATACACAAATTGTACGACTCAATCCTCGATTGTCGATCATTGATGGGCTGATGGTCGGGCATCAGATGAATTAGTGAGGAGTTCCATTTCCTAATGAATGTTTTCGACGATTGACGGTCAAATCAATCGATTTAAGAGTTCTACGCAAATCGATTGTTGGGGAAATGAGTCAATGACCAATGATTGCGTTGACAAATTGGGGAAGGAGTTGCGCGCTTCCAAAGGAAAGTGTCGATTGTCGATAGTCGATAGAGTTAGATAAATGGTTGTTGTTTCTTAGAATTTGAGATCAATGATTGATATTTAAATGGATATTACAGTAGTAAAATCTTAAGTGCTATGTGAATTTTTGTGTTTTTTGAAGGTCATTAACTCACGAGGCATTTTTGAGGCCCTAAATGACATTTTTAGCCAATCAAAATCCACGAGAACAAAGTATATCAGGGTACACTATATCTCACTATATCAAATAAAATAACTCAAAGAGAGCTATCCAATGAACTAAACGATTCACAAAACAGAGCTCTTATGAGAAAGTTACAACGAAAACAACGAGGCTAAAATTTTGGCACCAATTTTACTTCCAAAGGACATAACTACATGCTCAGAGGTCTGGTTGGGGCATAATAGTAGTCAATGGAAGTATTATGAGCCATAGAAGCCAATGTTGAAGTCTGTTTTTCGTTATGGGTACCTGAAAATGCCCAGGAAGAGAAATAAGACACGTGTAGCATGCATGGATAAATTGGGTAAAATGACCTAAACTTCTCTAGACCATAACTTTAAACTTAGAGCTCGGATTTGATAAAAAAAATAGTCATTGGAAAGCTATTGAGGATTAGAAGACATTTTCCACCCAAAAATTTTAATTAGGTGATTAAATTTCTCAAAAACTAATAAATAAATTTATGTAGTTGTAAAAGAGTGGAATTGCAACATGTAAATGGTGTAACGTTTCACTAAGAATTATGTTTGAGGCATGAGTATAGTCATTGGAAATATTTTTCATAGAGGAATACATTAAGGGAATACAAATTTTAATGGGTGCAATGTGTCCTTCATAAATTGATGAAGAAGTAACATATATTCTCTATGTTGAAATGTTTTATGTTATGCATGTTCTAACATAAATTATTACATGCACATTCTTCTAGAATTAGAAGTACAAAAAAACAACTTTGGTTCTTATACGAGGAATATAGTTATGGAATTTGCTCAAGGATATTATAGCCATGAGGAATAGGTCAGAGGTATGAATGTGAGCATGGGGAATTATGAGATAGAGTGAAATGGAATAAGATATATACATTAGCCTCTCACTATGAGAAGACTACATAGGGAAGTGTGGAGCTATAGAGATAATAGTGAAAGGATTATAAAGGCTCAAGAAGAGATACTTCAAATATTAAACATGTTTCATATTCAAGTTAAGAATGACTATGGTACCAAGAAAGAAACTAGTGCTAGACAAATGTTGTCATCTAGATCTAGAAGCAAAATGGATGATCATGGAAATGATAGGTAGTCAAAAATCATGATAATGCGTCATCATTCTCCAAAGAAATCCACCAATAGAACTCATGCAAGTTCAAGGCCAAGGTGAATCCCAAGCATGTTTCTTGTTAGGAGGTAAAGGATAATTCTTCAGGAATACATCCTGAAATGTGAGCCCGAGAATATTAAGCCAAAAAATTTCAATGGTGAGCATAGGAAAGGAGAAGAGGTAGAGGCCCGACTATTGGAAATTAATAAATATTTCTAGTTGCATTATTACCCCTCCTGCGTAGAAGCTAGGATTTCCACCTACCACTTAGAAGGAAAGGAAGCCATGTGGTGGGATAAACTTAAGCAATACAAGAGCCTTGATGAGAAGAGGATCTCATGGAGGGAATTCAAGAGATATTTCTATTTGGTTAGTTCTATTAGCACTCTGTAATTTGCCCAAGGCTGTAAGGCAGTCACAGAGGCAACATCAAAACCACTTCGAGTCTTGGATCTAGCCCTCCAAGACTCAGAGAGGGATCTCTCTGTATGATATAGCTCTGTTTTAATATATATTAGGATAGCTATGAAAGTATGGGATTGGGGTTTTTAAAAATATTTAAATGAGGATGTGGTTGACGAGTTTCTCAAATCACCATTGGGCTATGGGGTCAGTTTATAAGACAATGATCAAATCAAATATAGAGGTAAATGTCTCCACAGGGCAAGATAGTAACAAATGTTGGATCGAATCAAGTTTAAAGGGTGTCAATTTGAGGAAGAAAAGGTGGGGGAAAAACTGAGCAAATGAGCAGTTAAGAATTCATAGACCGAGTTTTAGAAGAAAACATAAAGATTATTGAAAAATTTGGACAAAGAGTATGCACACATAAATTCTTCTCCATTAACTGTTTTTCAATAATAAGAAATGAAAATGCTTGAATGATAGCAGAAATATAAATAAAAACAGACAAGGGACACACCGCCAACAGTGCTACACGAGAATCCTGTAAATCATTTCCTCCATTACTGATTTGTCATTCCAAAATTACAGAGAAACCTCCTGAATTAACAAGGCCCATAGTCCAATGGTAACCTGAGAAACTCGTCAACCACATCCTCATTTAAATATTTTCAAAAACCCCAATCCCATACTTTCATAGCTAGCCTAATATCTATTAAAACAGAGCTATATCATACAGAGAGATCCCTCTCTGAGTCTTGGAGGGATAGATCCAATACTCGAAGTGGTTTTGATGTTGCCTCTATGACTTCCTTACAGCCTTGGGAAAATTACAGAGTGCTAACAGAATGGCGACTCCACTGGGGAACTTTCCCCAGTAGCATACTTCAAAGCTCCAGATCTGATCGCTGATGGTGGACAGTGACCAGACACAAGAAGGTTGAGATCATTCACCTGGCGACTCCAATCAGCTCCATACAATGCCAACTCGAAGACTCCACTGGAGGAAGAACCTGAAGCATGGCCAAGCAGCCTAGAAAGACCAGGTACTCAAGCTCAAATTGCATTCAAGACATCTTTGGTTTCATCTGCAATTACTTTCTCTCTTATCATGATCCTGGTCTAGATTATATTTTTGAAATTCAGGATGACCATTTTCAACCTGAAGAGCCTCAAGAGATTAAGCACCAAATTGTAGATTATGTACATGCTCATACACTTGTGCACATCCCAGATGCACCTGTAGAAACCCTAGTGAGACATAAGCCTCCTACTTTATCTCCTACTCTTGCTAAAACTCTGGATGGTTGTAAGCCTCTTTCTTCATATCCTGTGCTTGCAAAGGTCCTAGACCGATACCAGCCTCTAGATTTGCCTCCCATTCTCCATGACCTGCCTGTCAATTACATAAAAAATATACCTAGGTTTGATGGAGAAAATGGTAAGATCACTGCTGAAAGCATATTCAAAACCTTGAGGATTTCCTTGACCTTTATGAGGTTGAAGATGATGATGTTTGTATCAGGATGTTTTCCCTATCTTTGTAAGGCAAGGTTAAAAATTGGTCTAGAAATCTGCCAGCTGCAAGCATCAGAAATTTTTAGCAGTTCATGTAAGTCTTCCTAGATAGATGGGTGGTCATGAGAAATGTTTTCCTCCTCCTATAAGAGTATGACCACTTGAAAAGAAAGCCAGGGGAGACTATACATCAGTTTTCATCCAGATTCAATAAGGTGTATCATGCAATACCTACTGATATAAGGCCACCCCCAGGATCAACTCAGTTGCATTACCCAGATGCGTTCGATCCTGAGATGTCATTTCAATTAAGAGAAAGGAACACTGCAAGCCTTGAAGAAATGAAGAACATTGCAGTGGATGTGGATACCAACTTGCTGATCAAGAGGTCAAAGTTAAAGGATAATGAAATGGAGCAGCTGAAGTCATCAAAAGCTAAACTGGAGATTTTGTCCAGTGCCATGGAAAAGATGATGCAAAAGATTAAATTAAAAGAGGAGCTTGTTGTCCAAAGACATCATGTTCCATTGATTTCATAGAAATACACGGTCACAGTCCCCAAGCATTTTTCTGCTCATCCTGGGTACCATGGTTTGAATAATGATTCGTTCATGTATTCAATTCACAACATAGTCAAAGATGAAGCTCCATCTCAACTTGTAGAGGAACAACCAGCTGACATGATATGCATGTTCAATGGCATTTCACCCATGGATGATTTACCCAAGTGTGACCAGTATGATGACGAGCATGAGGCTAAAACAGATGTGGAATGTTCAGAGCAATCAACAACATGTCATTGGTAGGAAGGAGATCATTTACAGTTCAGATGTGACAATCAGCCCATGCACAATAGTCATGACAGAGATGAGGAAGAGATAGAAAATCTCAAAGTAAGAGAAGACACTTTGCCCTTATGTTTCTCTTCTTTTCAATTTTTGAGAAGAAATTATAAACGAGTTGGAATTGGTAAAGAGGGAGGATGTTCTGATCAACCAAGGGAAAATGCTAGTGCTGATGTGGAGGCTGTTCTAAACCCAAAATTGCAGCACTTTACTTACTTTGATTTTCAAATTCCAAATGAAAGCTTAAAGCCTGAGATAAACTGTGAGTTAATCCAAATTAACTCTGTACCATTGTTCTTTAATTCATTTCAAATTTTGAAGGAGACTCTGGGACAAGTGTTGAAGGATAAATACCAAAAAGGTCAGGAAATATCATTCGGATCAATGCAACAGTCTTGTCAGTCTTTTCAGAATCCAATAGCTGATCGGTTGGATGGCCCGTGTGGCCAAAATCATTCTTCATTCTCCAGTCATGAGATAAAAAGATGTTATGATATTGACATGATCAAGAAGTCAGTTACAGGGGTGTGTTCAACAGAAGCATCATTTCAGAACCCATCAGAAAAGTTGCAGCCATGTCAGGAAATGCATGAGGATGAAGATAACATAGATACAGTGCCAGAGCTGCTATCCAAAGATCAAGGAACATGTCATTTCTACCTTGATCCTGTAGCTACCTATATGGAGAATTTTCTCATTGTAGAGCCTCAATATTTCTCTGACATTCCTTTTGTTCTTCAAGACTGTTGGGGTAACTGTTGTAAAAATCAATCATGTTTTCAGCAATGGCCTTTACACTTTGAAGTTCTGAGTCTACATGCAAAAGGTCACGCTGCGCTTTTCACTGTGCTAATGAGCAGTCAAGCAATCCACTGGTACCAGAAGCTGCTTGATTGGCTTCATTGGCATTGTTGTATTATTTGATTTAACAAAATGATCAGTAGCATAGGGTAGGTAGGAGAATGCGAATAAGCTCAACATTCTGAGCATTTCTTTTTTAGTAGTGTTCACTTGATTTGGTTTCAGTTGCAAGATCAGAACAGGTACAGGTTGCAGAATAAGTTTTTGGGATTAGCCCAATGGATAAAGCCCTGGTCTGCATGTTCAGAAGTTTGTGGTTCTTGACACCTCCTGAAAGAAGCTGCCATCCACAGGTGGAGCCACTGTTATAACCCTATAATTCATAGGATCATCTGTTGACTCGAAATGTTTCACTCTGGGTGTATAGGTTTGCAAATAATATTTCATCTATGCAAATTATTTTCAAGGGGAAGCAGTGCACAAAATCCACATAATGCACTTATCCTAAGTTTTGGAGCAAATATGACTTTGCGCTCACAGAGTAAAGACAACACATAAATGAACGGTGGAGAGGCTGGCACATAGATCTACGGTTGAGATTGAATTCCAGACCCCCCCTGACCATTCTGCCTTTAACGGTGGTGGGGGGGGTCCGTAATGGTGATTAAAAGGTGTGCACAGATCTACGGTCGTCTTGGTAGTGCGCAAATGGATGGTCTACAGGTGATTCTAGATCCCCTCGACCTTTCTGCTTTTAACGGGGGGGGGTCGAGAATGAGGCGGTTTTTTTTTTTGGCGGGCCCTGTCCCATGTGTCATCCATCCATTGCATCAGACCTCATCCGCTCCAAACCACTTACTGCTTACCATCCTCACCACTTACCATTCATCATTTCCTCACATTCACAGTCACCTCATGACATCATCCTCCATTTTCCTACCACCCATTCACGAACAAATGAACTTAGGATAAAAGGAAAAATCAAATAATTTAGTTAGATTAATTAATAATGATAGTAATAAGTTTAGTATAGTTAGTTTTATGTTAGGTTAATTAATAATAAATTAACCATTAATTAATTATCTAATTAATAATAATAGTTAGGTTAGAGTTTGTTTAATTAAAATTAAAATAAAATAAAAACAAATTACAAAACATTAAAAAAGAAATAAAACAAATTAAAACAAGAAATATAATAAACAAACATTAAATAAATATATTAAAAAATTAAAACAAAACTTAAACAAAACATAAAAAAAAAAACATTAAAAAAAAAACAAAACATAATACATAAAACAAAACACGTGACCACATAAAAATATAACAAATATTAATAAAACAAAAACTTAAATCCTATCATATCCTAAGTCTACCCTACCCCACTCACACCTACCACTGCATATGTCATGCTCCACTCAAATTTACCTCCATGCACAGCTTCCACCTCATGTCCCATCTTATCACATTAAACTTAATCCCATGGCCCTTAAAAATTCCGGACCCCCCCTCACCATCCGTAATTTAACGAGAGGGGGGGTCCGGAATGAAGTAGTTTTCAAAACCACTCCCCCTCCACGTGGCACGATCCCATTCCAGCGGACCCCCCCCCACCAAAAAAAAAAAAAACTGCTTACCAGTTCAGGGGGGGTCCGTAATACCGCCCTCCCGAAAAAAAACCACTTTTCTCAAAAAATTGCCATTTTCGCCTGTTTTACTACGTCTTCTTCTGAGGCCGATTATGGGAAAACGAAGACAGATTTTAAAAATACGAGAGATTTTTTCTCTTAGAACGGGATGAATAACAAAAACCTCTCTCAGTTTTTTCAACGGAGCTACGAGAAGGGAGAATCAAAGACATCTTCGAGGCCCATTTTTCCAGATTCTCAATTTTCCATTACAGTCCCGATCTTGCAGGAGCTATTACGGCCAACTGGGGATGAATTTGGTGAAACCGAAGGAGGTTTTTGTCCAGCACATGCCCATATACAACAAAATCCTTCATTTTTTTCCCAGGTGTCATCGTTCAAGATAAAATTACGTCTGTTCGGACCCATTTTTCGCAGAAAACCGGTCCGTCTTTCATGGCAGAAAGCTCCAAATTTTGTGGGAGTGGTGGCTATTTTTGGCCGAGGAGGTTAAACTGACTTCCGAAACTTATTGAGATGATCTATCCTATTTATTCAGAGGATTTTAATGTAAAAGGGTTCGACCTGTGAGGTTCCTGGCTGCACTGTGGGCTGTTTTTAGCAGAGAACTTTTTTTGTAACTTCATATGATCTATCAGAAATGAGCATGCTGTTGACATGATTCCTGTGTGGATATGTTGGTGGTGTTTCTTGTCTTTGTTAAGTTTTTCCTGTGATCATTTCGTTTTTTTTTCAATTTCTTATTATTAGAAGGAAAGTAATAGAAGCAGAATTTATCAGCAGATACTCTGCCTCTGAGCTTGTGATAATCTTTATGTTTATCCTCTAAAAAGCTAGTTTAGGAATTCTTAGCTGCTCCTTTGCCTGGATTTTTCCTCCCCTATTTCTTCCTCAAATCGACATCATCAAGATTTATTTTCGATCCAATATTTGTGCTACCTTGCCCTGTGTAAAAGTTTGGTCCGGATCTGAGATGTGAATCACATTTTTAAGCACAGATCTCATTTACCCAATGGCCCTCCTTGTTGTTCCAAAACAACTATTTAAAAACCCCAATCCACACTTTCATAACTAGCCTAATACTTATTAAAACAAAGCTATATCAGACAGAGAGATCCTTCTCTAAGTCTCGGAGGGATAGATCCTAGACTCGAAGTGGTTTTGATGTTGCCTCTGTGACTACCTTACAGCCTTGGTCAAATTATAGAGTACTAACAAGTTCAATTAGCCACATGAGAGAAAAGGAAAATCAATGAATTGGTTAAATATTGTCTACTAGATATGAATGGAATCAAAACAAAGGTAGATGTAAACATCATACCATTGGCTTCGTATGAATATCTAATTGGCATTGATTGGTTGGAGAATCACCATGTTGTACTAGACTGTTTCAACAATACAATCACATGTCTTGATGAAGAAGGGAAACAAGGAAAGATTCAAGGAATTCCAGGAGTGGTAGTTGTTAGAGAAACTTTAGCTATGCAGTTGAAGAAGAATTTTAGGAAGGGATGTCATATTATTTTAGCCCATTTGGAAGAGTCATCCAAGATAAAGTGGGAAGCATTGAAGACCATCTGGTCTTAAGGAATTTTGAAGATGTATTTCAAGAAATTCTAGGATTTCCACCAAAAAGAGACATTGCTTTCTACATAGATTTGGTGTTAGGAGCTGCCCCGGTGTTTAAGACACCCTAGACAATGGGCACACCAAAATTGAAGGAGTTGCAGATGCAACTTGAAGAGTTTCTAAAGAAGGGGTATATACACCCAAGTGTGTCACCTTGGGGATACCTAATGCTATTTCTAAAGAAGAAATATGAAACCTAAAGGCTGTGTATTGATTTGAGATAGTTGAATAAGGTCACCATAAAGAACACAAATCCTTTGCAAAGAATTGATGATTTGTTTGATCAAATGAAAGGTGCAAGAATATTTTCCAATATTGATTTAAGATATGGATATTATCAAGTATGGATAAAGGAAGAAGACATCATGAAGACAACATTCAGGAAAAGATATTGACACTATGAATTCATGATACTTCCATTTGGAATATCAAATGCCCCAATAGTTTTTACGTGTTTGATGAATGGAGTGTTCATGGAGTACTTGAACAAGTTTGTAATTGTATTCCTAGATGATATACTCATCTAATCGAAGTCATAAGAAGAACATGAGAAATATTTAAGAATGGTGTTGCAAGTTTTAAGAGAGCATAAATTGTATTCTAAGCTAAGTAAGTGCATCTTTTATCAAAAGAAGATTCACTACTTGGGGCATATCATTTTAGCAACATGGATATAAGTTGATGATGAGAAGATAGAGGCCATTAGAGGATGGCCAACACAATAATGTGACATAGGTTATATCATTCATGGGTCTTCTTGGTTATTACCGAAGATTCATAAAATGATTCTCAATGATTGCAAGTCCAATCACTTCTTTTCAAAAGAAGGGAGTGAAATTTGAATGGACACCCAAGTGTGAAGAGAGTATTTAAAAGTTGAAACAAATATTGACAAGTTCACCAATCTTAAATATTGTTGATACAAATGAAGATTTTTTTGTGTGCACCAATGCATGTGAGGAAGGGATCAGTGCAGTCCTTGATTAAAAGGATCATATGGCATGCTACGAGTCTAGAAAATTAAAAGAGCATGAAAGAAATTATGCTACCCATGATCTAGAGTTAGCAATAGTTATACATGCATTAAAAATGTGGAGACATTACCTCATGGGTAAGAAATTTGATCTCAGGACAGACCATTGTGGTCTGAAGCATTTGTTTGGACAACAAATACTAAATTCTAGGAAAACTAGATGGCTAGAATTTCTAAGTGAATATGACTTCGAAATTAAGCATATAAATAGAAAGGAAAACCAAGTGGTTGATGCAATCAATAGGATAACTCATGAAATGCATATTGCAGCCATCAACATGTACAAGATTGATATGAAAGATCAAATTATTCCAACAACAAATTCAGATCAACATTATCTTAAAGTAAAAGAGATATTATAGAAAGGTAATTTTCAACAGAAATTTAATTTTTATGAGCTAAAAGAAGATGGAATTCTTATGTATAAAGGTAAAGTGTATGTACAAAATTCTAGTGAGATAAAAGATATAGTTATGAAGGAAATGCATAATGTGCCATCTGTCGGACTCCCGGGATATCAAAGGACAATTGCATTTTTGACAAGCCAATACTTTTGGCCGAGAATGAAAAAACAGGCTGGATAATTACATAGACATATGTCTAGAATTCCAAAAGTTAAAGACAGAGCATAGATACCCAATATATTTTGTACAACCATTTTCCATTCTATAATGGAAGTGGGAAGTTGTCACGATTTATTTTATTACTAAGATGCCAAAAACGATGAAGCAACATGATTCAATCATAATGGTGGTCGATAAATTGACTAAGAAAACACATTTTATTCCAGTAAAGACTACACAAGTCAAAAAATATTGTAGAAATATATATGAAAGAAGTTGTTAGGCTACATGGAGTTCCTAAGGCAATAGTTTCAGATAGAGATCCAAATTTTACTTCAAATTTTTGGAAAGGTTTGTTTAGGGGCTTTGGAACAAATATAAATCTTAGTATAGCATATCATCCAGAGTCCTATGGGAAAAAAAAAGGACTAATAGGATAATTCAGGACATTATTAGAATGTATGTGGTGGATCAACCGTCAAAGTGGGAAGATTATATTCACTTAGTTGAATTTTTATACAACAATGGGTATCAAGACTCATTGAAAATGTTTGAAGAATTGTATGGAAGAAAATGTAACACTCTGGTGATTTGAGACAATCTAGAAGACAGAGAAATTGTTGGGCCAAATTTGTTAAAGGAAATGGAAGAGCAAATGACAAAGATAAAGAAAATTTTAAAGGCTACCCAAGATAGGAAGAAAATATATGTAGACAAGAATAAAGTTTTCAAATTTTTTAAAGTGGGGGAACATGTGTTCATAAAAGTAAAGTAAAAGAGAAGTTCGATAAGATTAGGAAGTTTCCCAAATCTTGTAGTAAGATATTATGGACCTTTTGAAATATTAAAAAATATAGGTTCCATTGCATACATGATAGAATTTCCTACATCCATGAGAGTGCATAATGTATTTCATGTATCATTATTGAAGAAATATGTTCCTAAATCTAACCACATAATTGATTGGAAGGTGATATAGGTGGAGCAGAAAGGGGATTTCTGGGTGGAACGAGTACACATCCTCGACCGGAAAGTCAAACTGCTCCGGAACAAATACATAGGGCTGGTAAAGGTTCAATGGACCTGTTACAATCCTAAAGATGCTAGATGGGAGCATGAAGAAAACGTGTGGGAGGAATACCTACATGTTTTTTACAATTTTGAAGAAAATATAATGCAAGACTCCATTTTGAGTAACTAGAGTTCTGAAACCATATCTTAGAGTCCTTTCCAATTGCACTAGGGACCTTGATAAATGAATGACTCATTCCTTAGGTTATCCTTGATAAACGAATGGTACATCCCTTGGGTTAGCCTTGATAAGTGGAGGATCCATCCCTTGGGTTAGCCTTGATAAGAAGATGGTGCATTTCTTTGGTTAACCTTGATAAATGAATGGTGCATTCCTTGGGTCGGCAAGTTGAGATGAACCTGAGATTTTGGTTGAAGTTCTTGCTGGAGTTGTTAAATTGCAGAATTTTATTTCTAAGTATTGTGATGTAAATTTTTATATATTTGTATATCGACATAGAGTGAATTGAGGATGATGCACAATTGTAGGGGAGGATGAATATACTATCCACACTATAATTTCCAGTTTAATTAATACTTGTCTATATACAATATGCGACTACAACCAAGCGATGTAATATGCAAATTGTATTTCTATTTTTTAATAATAAAATATGATGCCAACTACTAAGGGGACATGGGAAAGATATGGGGGTTGGATTAGTCCACAAGAAAATGGACTGACTAGGATAATGGACAAGATGGGTCTAGGGGGGTATTACACATGTATATTAATTCAACCCATTTTCCTAAATTTTCTATTTGTATATGAACCTTCCCATTTTCTGATTGAGTGTTCTCAAACCCAATCATTGAATAGATATAAGAGATTAGGTGTGAGTATTCACATCTCGTAGTTATTGAGCACATTGGGGTTGAGTACAATCAGCTTGGGGAAGAGTGTGAGTCAAGCAAGACAAGCCAAAGAAAGAAAAATTGTATGGGGGGTGAGAGTAGTTTTATACGTGGAGTTTGGGTACATGAGGAGCAATCAAAGAGCTAGAAAGAGAGTTTAGAGTTGGTCCAACCATGACGAGTGAATTATAGATAAATATGGAGTATATTGGAGCATATTTGGATGTGAAAAATAAAGAATCAGGTTTCCAGGCCCGAAGAGTGAACTCTTGGGCGAGTTGCACTAGAACAACAAGTGTTTTTTGTTGTTGTTGGTAGTTTTTCCTAGCAGTCGGTTCCCTTAACTTCTCAGTTGAGACATTCCTGGCTACTTGTGCCAGAGAGACCCTGATAAATGAATGGGACATCCAGGGGACTAAAATCAGTGAAGGGGTACATTCCTTGGGTTAGGCAATGCAAGATACCAGATATATAAAATATGGAGAACAAAAATAAAATGCTAGAAACGATAGAATAACAGTAAAATATCCAACATAATCTTCACAATACACAGAAATGATATACGAAATAGCAATAGAAAAGAACTTTGATTCAAAAAGCAATGTTCACAGGCCTCTTCGAGGGGGAAACCTCCAGTCGAGCAGCGCTCTGTTACAATAATCTCCAAGCTAGCGTTCACATACCCTCGCCCATTATTTATACTAAATATGTCTATTAAGAGAGGCATCTAGAGGAAGATCCTTCTAGAAGCGGAAGCTTCTATTAGGTCTTCTTACATCTGCCTTATTCTATTTTATTGAAAGGCCTTATTAATATTGACCTTTATTACATCTGAATACATTGATCTACCTATGTGCGGGTTAGGACCTTAACATGTACGCCCCCTTAAAAACAACCTTGTCCTCAAGGCTTGAGAGGTGGAAACTGCTGCAAAATGGTAGCTGGTTCCCAAGTGGCATCTGCTGGAGTCATATATTTCCACTGTACTAGAACTTCCTTGATGGTTCTTTGACGTAGGCGATGCTCACGCTGGTCCAAAACTGCTTCTGGCTGTAGCCAAATGGATTCTTCTTCAGCTAACTCTGGAAGGTTGGTTTGAATTTGGAACCTAGTTCCAATCACCTTCTTCAAGCATGAAACATCAAAAACAGGATGTAGCTTCGACTGACTGGGCAGGGCTAACTGATATGCAACTTGTCCCACATGCTTTAGAACTGTGTAAGGGCGATAGAATTTGGGTGCTAGCTTCTGACACTACTCAACCTTGAGGGAAGTTTGCTTATATGGTTGCAGTCTCAGAAACACCTGGTCCCCTTCTGCAAATTGACGTTCTGAGTGACCTTGATCTGCTTGCTGCTTCATTCTATTCTGTGCCATGACCAAGTTCTCTTTAAGGGTACGAAGGATATCCTCTCGGATTGTAAGTGTTTGGTCAATCGCCTGGACCTTCGAGGTACCCAGTAAGTAGGAGAGAATAGAAGGTGGCTTCTATCCATATACTGCTTCAAAAGGAGTCATGCGAGTGGTTGTATGGTATGTAGTGTTGTACCACCATTCGATGAGGGGTAACCATTGAGCCCACTGGTGTTGTTTTTCAGAGGCAAAACACCTCAGATATGTTTCCAAACATTTATTGACAACTTCCGTTTGACCATCCTTTTCAGGATGATAGGCTGAGCTGAGATGCAATTGTGTGTCTTGTAGCTTAAACAATTCTTGCCAAAAATTGCTTGTGAAAGTTGGGTCTCGATCGGAAACAATAGAGTGCGGCATGCCATGCATATTGAAGACCTGGTCCATGAAAATTTGAGCCACCGTGGATGCAGTAAATGGGTGGGGAAGAGCACAAAAATGAGCATACTTGGAAAGGCGATCCACCACCACCATTATGACTGATTTATTCCCTGATTTGGGTAAGGCTGTGATAACTTCCATAGAGATATCCTTCCAAATGGCAGGGGGAATCGAAAGCGGTTGGAGGGTGCCTGGCGATTTGACTGTTTCTCCCTTGTTGCGTTGACACACCTCACATTCAACAACAAACTTACGGATGCCCTGTTTCATACCATACCAGAAAAAAGAATGTTTGACTCAGTCATATGTTTTGGTGAACCATGAGTGCCCCGTTGTGGGTGTAGCATGAAGCTCAGAAAACACCATGGATTTGAGCTTGGATTGTTTACTTAAATACAAGTGACCTTTGTATCAAAACTCATCCTGGAGCCAGGAGTACCCTAGGGGAGCCGGAGCCTTGTTCTACAGTAGTTGGATCAGATGTGAACTTTTGGGATCTTGAAGCCATTCCTGGCGCACAGCTTGGAGCCAATCAGGTATAATGAAGGAAAGAGAAAAAAGGGATCCTTCGTCTTCATATTTTCGGGATAGTGCATCTGCCACGACATTGTCTTTTCCCTTCTTGTAAATGATCTCATAATCATATCCAAAGAGCTTAGTGACCCATTTTTGTTGTTCCTGGGAAGAAATGCGTTGTTCCATAAAGTACTTGAGGCTTTGATGGTCTGTCTTAATTTGGAAGCATTACCCCAAGAGATACGGACGCCACAACTCAACGACATGCAGAATCGCCAACATTTCTTTTTCATAAATGGGTTTGCCCATATTCTTTTCAGACAGTTGCTTGCTAGTGAAGGCCAAAGGTCGACCCTCTTGCATAAGGACAGTGCCAATTCCTTTCCCTGAGGCGTCACATTCCAACACAAAGGTCTTTGTGAAGTCGAGAAGGGATAGAACCAGAGTGGTGCACATGGCCATCTTCAAGGTTTGAAAAGCTTGTGTAGCTGTTTGGGTCCAAGTGAAGGAGTTCTTTTTGAGGAGAGCCGTGAGAGGTGCTGCAATCTTTCCATAGTTCTTAATGAACTTGCGATAATACCCTATGAGGCCCAAAAATACACGCAATATTTTGAGAGTCTTTGGGTGCGGCCAGTCTTGCATAGCTTCAATCTTTTTTGGGTCCACCCTGACGCCATCCTTTCCCACCAGATGACCCAAGTATTCTACTTCGGAGGCACCAAAAGCACATTTGGACTGTTTCAAGAAAAGCTGGTGCTGAGAGAGTAGGATGAGAAATTGATCCACATGAGTAATATGGTCTGTCCAGGTCTTGCTATATATGAGGATATCATCAAAGAACACTAAGACAAAATGACGGAGAAAAGGGCGGAAGACATGGTTCATGAGGCTCTGGAAGGTGGAGGGGGTGTTACACAACCCAAAGGGGATGACCAAAAACTCGTAGTGGCCCTCATGAATGCGAAAGGCCATCTTGGGAATGTCAGACTCTTTCATACGTATCTGGTGATATCCTGAGCGAAGATCAAGTTTGGTGAAGAACTGGGTGCCACTCAATTCATCCAGGAGGTCATCAATGACAGGAATGGGAAATTTGTCTTTGATGGTTAGTTTGTTGAGAGTACGAAAGTCAGGACACATTCGCCAAGAACCTTATTTCTTCAGTACCATGACAATGGGAGCGGATTAAGGGCTCGTACTAGGACGGATGACTCCGACAGTAAGGAGTTCTTGGACCATTTTTTCAATTTCATTTTTTTGTGCAAAGGGGTGGCGATATGGACGTATATTGGGGGGAAGGATTCCTGGGACAAGGGGAATGGAATGATCATGGACACCACGGAAAGGAGGGAGTCCTTGGGGAGTGGAAAAGACTGTTTGATGTTTAGAAAGGAGGGCTTGGAGGTCTTGGGGCACTGGTGGGGTCTCTGTGGCTTGTATGGCGTGGAGTTGGGAAATGACACGAGAATGACCTTTTTTGAGCAATTTTTCCATGCGATGAGAACTGATGACTTCAGGTGAACCCGCAGTGATGCCTTGAAATTTATATTTGTGTCCTCCTTGGTCGAATTGCATGGTTAAGTTCTGAAAATCCATGAGAATGGGACCCAAGGTTCTTAGCCATTCGACAGCCAACACAATGTCGCAACCACCCATGTCAATAGCAAACATATGGGCTTTGAGGTGGTAGTCACCTATTTGGAGACGCACATTTTCACAGCGCCCGCCATATTTCATAAAACCACCATTGGCAATCATGATTTGGAAATTGTTGACAACATGGATGTAGCAATGGGTTTCTTGGGCAATGCGGTGATGAATAAAATTGTGGGTGCTGCCACTATCAACCAAGATGATGACCTTTCGGTGCTTGATGTAACCGATTAAATTGAGGGTTTGGGGGGCAGAGAATCCAATGAGAGCATTGAGGGAAATGATGGGTTCCACTTCGGGAGGGTCGAAGGGAGGGTTTATGTCATAAATTTCGGGTGACTCAGACACAGAGGGGGTGTCAACATCCTCTTCCTGAATATCCTCAGAGATGGCCATAAAGAGATTTTGTTCCTTACATTTGTGGCCTGGGAAATATTTGTCATCACAATTATAACAGAGGCCTTTGAGTTGGCGTTCAACCATTTCAGCTCTGGTCAATTTTTGGATTTTTAATGGGGCAAAGGGAGTAGTGGGGTTTACTGGTTTAGGGCGCGAGATGAAGGAAGGCTTACGGTTTTGAGAGGAAATAATTTGTTGTGCTTCTTTAGATTTTTTGGTAGCCTCCACCCAAGTCGTAGGTCGAGCCATGAGGACATGGGCCCAAATCTCCTCCTTGAGGCCACTGATAAAACACTCTCGAAAGAAAGCATCAGTCATGCCCTCTGTTCGAAAAGCCAGACGCTCAAATGCAGCTATAAAGTCTTCGACTATGCCTGATTGCTTCAATTTTGTCAAACGACTCAAATGGTTTGTGTCAGTGTCAAAGCGTTCATAAAGATCAACAACAAATTGGGTCCAAGCAATATACCCTTGACGAGAAGTTTTTATCCATTGCCACCATTGCCAGCGTTCTTGATCTAGATGGAGAACACCATATCGGAGTTTGGCCAAGTCGTCTGTAATGTTGTAGAGAGAGAAATAATGTTCCATTTGTGTGACCCACCCAGTGGGGTCCGAGCCATCAAATTTGGTTACATCCACCCACGGTAGGCGTATGTTCCTTTGAAAGTGATGGGGTTGAAAGGAATGGGAAGAAGTTTCACCTTCAGTCTTTTTATGTGCATCAGGAAAAGAGTCATCGGTAGAGAGCTTGAGTTTGGTGCAGAGTGATGCAAAGACAGATTCAAGATGGGTGGTCAGTTTCTGTTTGACTTCCGTCATTGCGGACTGCACGACTACATTTACGGATGCATTCATGGAGGAATCACGGGAGGCAATAGTAGCACTGAGTTGTTGCACTTCTTGTTGGGTCTCAAGTAAACCAGATTGCAGGGTGCTGAAGAGAGACTCTAGTTCTTGGTTACGGGTATGGGCCATGATGATGGGTGAACTGAAAAGGGAGCGGGCGGGGTCACAAATTTTTGCAGAAAAATGATATGGATGAAAGTGATAAGGGAGAAGAGATGAATCTAATGGAATAGGTCTCAAATAATGGTGAAAAAATTTCTAGTCTTTTTTTATTTTTTATTCTTTTATAGCTGTGGGGTTATGCTTTGGTCTGGAGAATGCTGCAGTGCTGAAATCCCCAAATTCTGAACCAGAGAGTATTTACTTAGCAACCCGAACACGGATGCACGACAATAGATCTCGCCGGTCTAATTTGTTTATGTTCCCCAAGGGTTAGGTATTCAAGGGTTCTACAGACAAGGGTTTTCCCTATACTATAGCTCTCCGATATACGTGCGGGGTCCAACAGTAGTACTCAGACCAATATCTCAGGGCACTAACTAAGGAGGATAGACCGTACCCTTAGCCGTACTACCCAACTACCCAGGTACTAGAGAGTATCTTCCCGAGTTCTATTCTTGGTGACACTATAGTAGTCTGGCAATCGATAGGTTTATCTAAAGAGGGCTTTAGGAAATCTAGGCCAATCCGTACACAGGTGTTGTCTGATTCTCTACCACTCGAAGGGGTACCAATAGGGGTTACAAGGGTGGCCAACATATGTGCACTTAAGAACCACTTGTATTTCCTGCGTGTATGAATCCCTCAACCGCGGGTTTATGCACGTAACGACAGATCTCTATGGCTTAAAGACGTCGTAATACGTCTCTACCCTGAAAAAAAAATACCCACAATTTCTGCCAAGGAAAGTGCTCTGATACCACTTGCAAGATACCAGATATATAAAATATGCAGAACATAAATAAAATGCTAGAAACGACAGAATAACAGTAAAATATCCAGCATAATCTTCATAATACACAAAAATGATATACGAAATAGCAATAGAAAAGCACTTTGATTCAAAAAGCAATGTTCACAGGCCTCTTTGAGGGGGAAACCTCCAATCGAGCAACGCTCTGTTACAATAATGTTCAAGTTAGGGTTCACATACCCTCACCCCTTATTTATACTAAATATGTCTATTAAGAGAAGCATCTAGAGGAAGATCCTTCTAGAAGAGGAAGCTTCTATTAGGTCTTCTTACATCCGCCTTATTCTATTTTTTTGAAAGGCCTTATTAATATTGACCTTTATTACATCCGAATACATTGATGTACTTATGTGCGGGTTAGGACCTTAACAGGCAGATCAAGAGGAAGAGATCTGGTGGAAAATTAGGATAGATGTAGGAAGATATCAGTGGGTTGGGATTTTTATGAGCTGTGAGTGGACTGTGAGAGACCACCCTCTTTTGTGGATTACTAGCCTCAACTCAGGGGTGAATGGTTGTTGATATTTGGAATAGTCATTCGATATTTGGGTGGAATGTATGTCCCAAGAAGCTGGTTGCACAACCATTGTTAAAAGATAAGTTTTTTACCTTGTTGTTTTGTTAATTCATGAGTTTATTTGCTATGCATGATCTCTGTAAATGAGAATGATTTATATGATGTTGTAATGAGTTTTTTAGATGCATTTCATGTTGATTATTAGCATGTCATAATCTTCTATTTTATTGTTGTATACAGTAGATAAATCTATTTTAATTCGTAGTTGAAAGCTACATGAAATTAGTTAACTGTAAATGAATTAATTTAGTTAGCAAAAAAATCATTTTTATGAGTATTATCCACCGTAATGTCCCTTGGATGGGCTCAGGGACATTATCTTTCTTATTAAATGATGTTATCTTTGTATTTGTGGAAATAAGTGTTCAAATTCAACTCCATGAGCCCTTTTCTCCTATTGTAACTTTCTTTGAAATTTCATGAGCATGAGAAACCTTGTCTTTGTTTGTCTTGGAGGTGGTATTCATCTCTTTCTTCTTAAGTAATCATTTGTCATATGTTGTCCTGATTTGTCTTCTATAATTTTCCTAAAACAAGAATTTGGAAAAGAAACACATTATCCCTTTCATCTATACAAGATGCTCCTAGCCTCACACATCAAGGGGAAATTGTTATCACCTCAATTTCACTCACTTACAACATTTGTGTGACCCTAGTGGGAAACAATAATAGAACATATACAACTTGCATAATGCACCACATCATATAAATCCACGACTATTTTTACCCATTTGATTGGGGTTAAAATTTTATTTAACTACTTTATGATTCATGTAGCCTACTCAGGTACCACCCACATGAGTCATGCATAAAATCATTTGACATCCATGAAACCGATATGAAGCTATAAAATTCATCCTTGTGTGGCCCATTAAATACCCAAAATCCTACTAATCATATTGAGGATAAGTACAGATGGAATATGAAGGAAATCCTAATCTAATCCATTCATTATATGGCCCTAAATTCTCATCTAACATCTAGAATCTAGCTCATGGAGGAAGGAAGTTCACACGTGAACAAGTTCTTGAAGGTTTCCAATTTTTTCATATAAAAGGGAGACATGTTATTGAATTATGTAAGATGAATTGATTGTTAAGTTATACTAAATGATTCAATTTGTATACCACATCTCTTTATCCCTCATTTCTTCCATTCTTCTCCTCTTGGTTGGTTCTTTTCCTTTCATCAAAGGGACATTCTACCCACATTTCTTAGAGTTAGAGAGTGAGAATTCATGTAGGAAACTGACTCTCTCAAGTGGAACCTTGAGGCCCACCCATTATCATTTAATCTCATCTAGGGGATATTTTATGATTTTCCCTTTCCATTGGATAATAACATAAGTATTGATGTTTTTCACCAAATATTTTCAATTGGAATGATGCTTTATTATTAAATTTGTCATATAATGATGCGTATTCTTTCTTCTTTCTTATAGGTCATTGTATTTACTCTCGTACTTGTCCTACACTTTGACATATATTTTTTTGTTAGATTGGAACCCTACTAATAGAGGGATTTTTCTCACCATCGCAACAAAAGGCCCAATGTAGTTAGACATGAAATGTAAAATTCCACTACATAGGTGGTTCCATGAAGTGTATTATAAGTGTAAAACATGTGCCAAGATGAGAACAAACTTGCTTTCATTGATTTATATTGTTGATTCATGTGTTGATATATCTTCTCTAAATAATGGTGTGGATTTTTTCTACGGGCTATTGGTTTGGCCAAGGGTATTTGGATTAGAAATTTGTACAAGTTGGAGATGACTACAAAAATTGTGGGTAGTGTCAATACAAATTCAATAAAAATATGAAAAACCAATAACAATGCTAACGACATTGAACATCATTGTAACACCCCATCGTCCCCCAAAATTTTAATTATACTAAGATTTTGTATAATGTGATTATGAAGCTTGTAATTATATTGTGATTAATGAAAAAAACCAGAAAACTTAATGAGAAGGAAAATCCTTGACAGTGTTGGCCATGATGTCAGAAGTGGGAATTGATAATGTGGGATGAATGAAGTGGATCAAGGAGGTGGAATGGAGAATTTGACTATGGAAAATAGGAAGCTTTCTTAACACTTCATCTTGCACCTGCAAAATGAATACACCACTTGATCTTATACCCGATTTTGCATAGAGACACATGAATTGTTATGAGGGAACATGATTTGTGGTTGAGGAAATTAATACTACTAACAACCTTGATCTTTGGAGGAGACAAAAGATCAATTGAATATCCTGACGAACAAAACACCATGAATGTTTCCCCTTCATAAATTTTGACCCTAGACAACAGGTCACATTTGGAAGAAGTGACAAGAATCCCAAGGGGTTTGGTGGAGGAAGAGGCCAAAGGTGGTAAATCATCATAGGGATGAAGGGGGGAAGGAGAAGAAGAAAAGGATACAAAATAAAATTGGTCCGCAAGAGAAACAAAGAGTGATATTAGAGATAAAGAGAGAGATATCATTAAACGTGGACATGTGGAGGGAACATAGCACACAATGCAAAGAGGAGAACAATCTAGAGAACAAAATGTGAGCAATAGACTGACAGGTTGATGTTGCAGTGAACATAGACACTCATTTGCAGAGATCAAAGAAAATAATAAATTGGAGAGATTTCCTTGAACAAAAAAGGAAGCTCGTCCAAAATATTGATGATCACCCTAAAACAAAGAAGACCCAGATCAATACTAGAGAAATATGGGTTGAATCTTGGTACTTACTGGACATAAATCGACAGTAGTAAGGGGAGGTTTTTGAGGGAATATATAGCAGAGAAGGCATTCCCTTCTGTAGAGGAAATCAAGTCCAGAAGGTACCTAATAAACTTGTGGAATCCCTAAGCTCAGTGGGAAGGGGGAAACTATTAAGGTCCTAACCCGCACATAGGTAGGTCAATGTATTCAGATGTAATAAAGGTCAATATTAATAAGTCCTTTCAATAAAATAGAATAAGGCGGATGTAAGAAGACCTAATAGAAGCTTCCTCTTCTAGAAGGATCTTCCTCTAGATGCTTCTCTTAATAGACATATTTAGTATAACTAAGGGTCGAGGGTATAAAAACCCTAGCTTGGAGATTATTGTAACAGAGCGCTGCTCGATTGGAGGTTGCCCCCTCGAAGAGGCCTGTGAACATTGCTTTCTGAATCAAAGTGCTATTTCTATTGCTATTTCGTATATAATTTCTCTATATTGTGAAGATTATGCTGGATATTTTACTGTTATTCTGCCAGTTCTAGCATTTTATTTTTTTTCTGCATATTTTATATATCTGGTATCTTGCAAGTGGTATCAGAGCACTTTCCTTGGCAGAAATTGTGGGTATTTGTTTTCAGGGTAGAGACGTATTCCGGAGTCTTTAAGCCATGGAGATATGTCATTACGCACATAAACCTGCGGTTGAGGGATTCATACACGCAGGAAATACAAGTGGTTCTTAAGCGCACATCTGTTGGCCACCCTTGTAACCCCTGTTGATACCCCTTCGAGTGGTAGTGCATCAGACAACACCTGTGTATGTATCGACCTAGATTTCCTGAAGCCCTCTTTAGATAAACCTATCGGCCGTTGGACTACTATAGTGTCACCGAGAACAACACTCGGGAAGATACTCTCTAGTACCTGGGTAGTCGGGTAGTACGGCTAAGGGTACGGTCTATCCTCCTTAGTTAGTGCCCTGATATATTGGCTCGAGTACTACTGTTGGATCCCACACGTATATCAGAGAGCTATAGCATAGGGAAAACCCTTATCTGTAGAACCCTTGAATACCTAACCCTTGGGGAACATAAAAATAAACACAAACAAATTAAACCGGCGAGATCTATTATCGCACATCTGTGTTCGGGTTGCTAAGTAAATACACATTTATTTATGGTTAAGAATTTGGGGATTTTAGCACTACAACATTCTTCAGACCAAAGTATAACCCCGTAGCTGTAAAAAAAAAAAAAAAAAAAAAAAATTAAAGTCTGGAAAAATTTTCACCATTATTTGAGACCTATTCCATTAGATTCATCTCTTCTCCCTTATCACATTCATCCATATCATTTTTCTGCAAAAATTTCTAACCTCACCCACTCTCTTTTTAGTTCACCCATCCTTATGGCCCATACCCATAGCCAAGAACTAGAGTCTCGCTTCAACACCATGCAATATGGTTTCCTCGAGACCCAACAAGAAGTGCAACAACTCAGTGCTACTATTTCCTCCCGTGATGCATCCATCAATACCACCATAAATGCATCTGTAAATGTAGTCGTGCAGTCCACAATGGAAGAAGTCAAACACGAACTGACCACCCATCTTGAATATGTCTTTTCATCACTCTGCACCAAATTCAAGATCCCTACCGATGACTCTTTTCCTGATGCACATAAAAATACTGAAGGTGAAACTTCTTCCCATTCCTTTCAACCCCATCAATTTCAACGGGACATACGCCTTCCATGGGTGGATGTAACCAAATTTGATGGCTCGGACCCCACTGGTTGGGTCACCCAAATGGAACATTATTTCTCTCTCTACAACATTACAGATGACTTGGCCAAACTCCGGTATGGTGTTCTCCATTTAGATCAAGAACGCTGGCCATGGTGGCAATGGAAAAAATTGGCTTCTCTTCCCCCCAAACCCTCAAGTTAATTGGTTACATCAAGCACTGAAAGGTCATCATTCTGGTTGATAGTGGCAGCACCCACAATTTTATTCATCGTCTCATTGCCCAAGAAACCCACTGCTACATCCATGCTGTCAACAATTTTTAAATCATGATTGCCAATGGTGGTTCTATGAAATGTGGTGGGTGTTGTGAAAATGTGTGTCTCCAAATCGGTGACTACCACCTAAAATCCCATATGTTTTCTATTGACATGGGCGGTTGCGACATTGTGTTGGGTACAAACTGGCTCAGGACTTTGGGTCCCATTCTCATGGATTTTCAGAAATTAACCATGCAATTCGACCAAGAAGGCCACCAATATAAATTCCAAGGCATCACTGCTGGTTCACTTGAGGTCATCAGTTCTCATCGCATGGAAAAACTGCTCAAAAAAGGTCATTCTGGTGTCATTGCCCAACTCCACGCCATACAAGCCACAAAGACACCACCAGTTCCCCAAGACCTCCAAGCCCTCCTTCCTAAACATCAAATATTATTTTCCACTCCCCAAGGACTCCCTCCTTCCCGTGGTTTCCATGATCATTCCATTCCCCTTGTCCCAGGAAGCCTTCCCCCCAACATACGTCTATATTGCCATCCCTTTTCACAAAAAAATGAAATTGAAAAAATGGTCCAAGAACTCCTTATTGTCGGCGTGATCCGTCCTAGTACGATCCTTTACTCCTCTCTGGTCGTCATGGTACTGAAGAAACAATGTTCTTGGAGAATGTGTCCTGACTTCCGTGCTTTCAACAAATTGACCATCAAATACAAATTTCCCATTCCTATCATTGATGACCTCCTGGATGAATTGAGTGGTGCCCAATTATTTACCAAACTTGATCTTCGCTTGGGCTATCACCAGATACATATGAAAGAGTTTGACATTCCCAATATCACCTTTCACACTCATGAGGGCCACTATGAGTTTTTGGTCATGCACTTTGGTTTGTGTAACGCCCCCTCCACCTTCCAGAGCCTCATGAACCATGTCTTCCGCCCTTTTCTTCATCATTTTGTCTTCGTTTTCTTTGATGATATCCTCATCTATAGAAAAACTTGGACATAACATCTTACTCATGTGGATCAAGTTCTCCACCTACTCTCTCAGCACCAATTTTTCCTGAAACAGTCCAAATGTGATTTTGGTGCCTCAGAAGTAGAATATTTGGGTCATCTGGTGGGAAAGGATGGCGTCAGGGTGGACCCGAAAAATATTGAAGATATGCAAGACTGGCCGCACCCACAGATTCTCAAAATCTTGTGTGGATTTTTGGGCCTCACAGGGTATTATCGCAAGTTCGTTAAGAACTACGGAAAGATTGCATCACCTCTCACGACTCTCCTCAGAAAGAACTCTTTCACTTGAACTCCAACAACTGCTCAAGCTTTTCAAACCTTGAATATGACCATGTGAACCACTCCGGTTCTGGCCCTTCCCGACTTCACAAAGACTTTTGTGTTGGAATGCGACGCCTCAGGGAAAGGAATCGGCGTTGTCCTTATGCAAGAGGTTTGACCTTTGGCCTTTACTAGCAAGAAACTGTCTGAAAGGAATCTGGGCAAACCCATTTATGAAAAATAAATGTTGGCGATTTTGCATGCTGTTGAGTTGTGGCGTCCTTATCTCTTGGGGCAATGCTTCCAAATTAAGACCGACCATCAAAGCCTCAAGTACTTTCTGGAACAACGCATTTCCTCCCAGGAACAACAAAAATGGGTGNACAAGAAGGGAAAAGACAATGTCGTGGCGGATGCACTGTCCTGGAAATATGAAGACGAAGGATCCCTTTTTTCTCTTTCCTTCATTGTACCCGATTAGCTCCAAGCTGTGTGTGAGGAATGGCCTCAAGATCCCAAAAGTTTGCATCTGATCCAGTAACTGTAGAAAAAGGATTTGTATCCCCTAGGGTACTCGTAGCTCCATGATGATATTCGATACAAAGGCCCCTTGTATTTAGGTAAACAATCCAAGCTCAAATCCACAGTGCTTTCTGAGCTTCATGCTACACCCACATCGAGGCACTCAGGGTTCACCAAAACATATAACCAAGTCAAACATTCTTTTTTTTGGGATGGTATGAAACATGACATCCATAAGTTTGTAGCTGAATGTGAGGTGTGTCAATGCAATAAGGGAGAAACAATCAAATCTCCAGGCACCCTACAACCGCTTCCGATTCCCCCTACTATTTGGAAGGATATCTCTATGGAATTTATTACAGGCTTACCCAAATCAGGGAATAAATCAGTCATAATGATGGTGATGGATCGCCTTTCCAAGTATGCTCATTTTTGTGCTCTTCCCCACCCATTTACTGCATCCACGGTGGCTCAAATTTTCATGGATCAGGTCTTCAAGCTTCATGGCATGCCGCACTCTATTGTTTCCGATCGAGACCCAACTTTCACAAGCAATTTCTGGCAAGAGCTGTTTAAGCTACAAGGCACACAATTTCATCTTAGCTCATCTTATCATCCTCAGACGGATGGTCAAACGAAAGTTGTCAACAAGTGTTTGGAAACATATCTGAGGTGCTTTTCCTCTGAAAAACAACACCAGTGGGCTCAATGGTTACCCCTTGCTGAATGGTGGTACAACACTACATAGCATACAACCACTCGCATGACTCCTTTTGAAGCGGTATATGGACAGAATCCACCTTCAGTTCTCTCATACTTACCGGGTACCTCAAAGGTCCAGGCGGTTGACCACACACTTACAGTCCGAGATGATATCCTTCGTACCCTTAAAGAGAACTTGGTCATGGCACATAATAGAATGAAGTAGCAAGAAGATCAAGGTTGCTCTAAACGTGAATTTGCAGAAGGGGATCAGGTGTTTCTGAGACTGCAACCATATAAGCAAACTTCCCTCAAGGCCGAGCATTGTCAGAAGCTAGCACCCAAATTTTATGGCCCTTACATAGTTCTCAAGCGTGTGGGACAAGTCGCATATTAGTTATATCTGCCTAGTCAGTCGAAGCTACATCCTGTTTTTTATGTTTCATGCTTGAAGAAGGTGATTGGAACTAGGTGCCAAATTCAAACCAACCTTCCAGATCTAGCTGAAGAAGGATCCATTTGGCTACAACCAGAAGTAGTTTTGGACCAGCGTGAGCATCACCTGTGTCATAGAACCATCAAGGAAGTGCTAGTACAGTGGAAAGATATGACTCCAACAGATGCCACTTGGGAACCAACTACAATTCTGCAACAGTTTCCACATCTCAAGCCTTGAGGACAAGGCTGTTTTTAAGGGGGAGGACATGTTAAGGTCCTAACCCGCACATAGGTAGATCAATGTATTCGGATGTAATAAAGGTCAATATTAATAAGGCCTTTCAATAAAATAGAATAAGGCGAATGTAAGAAGACCTAATAGAAGCTTTCGCTTCTAGAAGGATCTTCCTCTAGATGCTTCTCTTAATAGACATATTTAGTATAAATAAGGGCCGAGGGTATGAAAACCATAGCTTGGAGATTATTGTAATATAGCGCTTCTTGATTGGAGGTTGCCCCCTCGAAGAGGCCTGTGAACATTGCTTTTTTAATCAAAGTGCTATTTCTATTGCTATTTCGTATATCATTTCTATGTATTGTGAAGATTATGCTGGATATTTTACTGTTATTCTGCCACTTCTAGCATTTTATTTATGTTCTGCATACTTTATATATCTGGTATCTTGCATAAACTTTTGTTGTTTTTAGTGGAGGAAGGAGAGTAACCTTCCTAGATCATCCTAAATTTGAGAACCAACTGAATCATCCCCCTTGTGATATCATGGCTTGGCACATTGTTGGAATTTTGTAGGAAGACACTCTACAACATAGCCTACGGTTGGGAGGAAATACATCCCCTCTCAGTCAATCGATTAGTTTTCACATTCATTGAACATATACATGTTTGATTTGTCTTGTTAGATGATTTTTTTAATTGTAATTATGTTGTTTCTGATTTTTCTATTATAAATGGGAAGCATGTATGAAATGGTTGAATTCCTGAGTAAAATGAAATATGATTATTTTTTTTCATTGTTAATATAATGATTCATAAAATAATCCAAGTATGGGTAGTCTACATTCTTATACCTTGGGAGAAAATATTGCAAGATATGGAAAAAATATTGATTTGGAAAGTGATTTGAATACGTTGGTCCCAAGGGAATCCTTGTATGGATAAAATGGTCTTAAGACCTAGGAATAATCTAGCACCTAAGTGGAAATCTTGCAATATATGCAATAAACTTCCCTTCGATGAAGTCAGAAATCCTTAGATGGTCTCACTGTAGTACCAAAACTCATGAAGATATGGTAGAATTCTTGAAGAACCCATGAAATTGGATAAGTCCTAATTTCAAACAGTTATCCAGTAGAAAACCTCATGTTTGAATCGGGGAATATCTTAGCCATCGATTCGGTGCAATGAATGGATCTCAACCCTATGTTGAAGGATTAGGGTGTTAGGGTTTGAAGTTTTGAAGTAGAGAAAAAGGGTTTGATGACAATAATCTGGGGATAATATATATCTTAACATTGACTTATCACTAATGATCTATGATGATGGATGGAAATTCCAAATGTAATTTTGATAAAAGAAAGTTAAATGTATATTTTTTAAGTTATCAAATTGAGTGTTAAAGTTTCAAATGCAATGTATTAGTATATTGTGTTAATTTTAGCAAGGATACCAAAAACATTTCTCACTATTTTGAAATAATTGATTAGATAAATGGTAGGGAATTACTAATCAATTAGATGGTCTAAAACCATGATCACGAAAATCAATCACACTAAACAAATATGAAATAAAAGAGTTTGAGATTTGGGGTTTCATTTCTAAGAATATTTTCATTCTATATTTCATAGTGATTTAAATTCAGTTCTAAAAATATTTGCATTCTATATTTCATAGTGATTTAAATTTTCATTCTCATTATATACTTCATAGTGATTTAAATTTTCTCTCTACATTCTCATAAAATAAGGTGTTCATTACATCGCTCTTACTATAATGCATTTCTATTGGTGCATGTAAAGTATAGTAGGTAAATTTTATTATTTTGTTTTATAAATTGATTTCAAAATGTACAAAACATAATAACTACATAAAACATATTTTCTCACTATTTTGAAATTGTAGGAAAACCATTAAGATTGCTAAAAAAATTTAGTAGTGCGTCTATAGATGGTCTAATAGTATGATCACAAAATATTAACAATACTCAGAAAATGTGAAATAAAATAATCTCTTATTTGGGATTTAAGTTATGACAATATTTGCATGAAATATATTTTTTTATTGATTTATAATGAAATTTGATTTCCACATTCTCATAAAAAAACAAAAGGTTGTTTTTTACATTAATTTCATTATATTGGTTATATTTTAGCATTATTTTGGTGTTTATAAAATCAATAAAATTTGAATAAATTTTTCACAACATAAATTTTAGTGTTTGAATGGTGAAAAATTTGACTATTCATTTATGCATTGATTTCATTATTGTGTATATATCATTTATTTTTAATGATTAACAACTATGATATATATTATGTTCTCTCTTCCTTATAATGTTTCAACCACAAAGGATTTAAAGTCACAATAATACATAAGCTCCAAATCACAAGCTAATAAATGTTGTATCACAAAGAAAATGATCATGTGATTTTAATATATTCAATTGCAAATGCCAAATGATGAGAATTTAAATTAGGAGGTCATACAATTCTGAATTCTTCCGCATTTTCTAAGCCTTAATGGTTAAAAATTGATTGCAATAGATTACATGAACTTTAAATTCCAATTGTTTAAATCAAAACCCAAATTGTTGGGGCAGTCTTTTGAATCCCATGTATAAGTTTGGGTGCTAGAGTTCTCATAGGATAATATTTTATTTTCCTATGGAGTGTAAACATTCTCTAGGTTGAACACCTTCCATGAATTTCATGAGTGAGGTCCTTCATTAGGCATCATCAAGTGATAATGATATAGTTAGGAGAAAAAAACTATTAATATTGGAAAAAAAATGAAAAGAAGGGTATGGCTTTTACTATAATATCTTAAATGAAAGATTTGAAAGGTCTTTGATATAATGGATATGAGAAGACGTGAAAATGAATAGGTGTGGGTAAAAGAAAACCCAACTAGGGTACATTAAGATTAATGCCGATGTAAGCAATTTTTTTTTATTATATACAAACTATTAGATTCCTACTATTCACCTTTTTCAGCATTGAAGATGGTTACATTATTATTATTGGGGTCATTTCTCATATACATTTTGAAGTCATCTTGTTGATAGAATTGTCTATATCAAAGATGATACTTGGTAAATTTTAAACGATAAAATTGATCGAAAACATATAGATATATAATGAGTATCATCTAAAATTTTGACTTAGAAGCTTGCCTACTATTTATTAGAACAAATGTAGAACCATCTTAATCTTACTTTTGAATCTATCAAATCTTTAGAGGTGAAATCTTTCATGGAACTTTGATAGTTTAAAAAATATTTTCATTTTGAGAAATTTTTTCTCTTTCAATATATAAAAAAATCTAAATTAAAATGAATCTACAGTGATTATCTTCCATTTTGGCTAACTAAATTTTTAAGTATTAATTTCATTTTCAAATAATATTTTTTCCTAAAAATCTTTCTTGAAAATTTTAAGTATCTTAATACTATCAAAATACACCAAATATATAATTTTAAACATTAATATAAATAATTAAAATCCTGTATACAGAAAAAATCTCTAACAAATTTTCAAAATATTGAAATTTTAAAAATCTTTTTTGGAAATTTTAGGTATCTTAAAACTATCAAGATACACCAAATTTATAATTTTGAATATTGATATAAATAATTAAAATCCTATGTATGGAAAAAATCTCTAACAGATTTTCAAAATATTGAAATTTTCAAAATTTATGTTTATATTTTATTTTTATTTTTAAACTAGTATTAATTACATGATAGTTATTATAGTTTTTAAAAAATTTAAATGGTTTATAATAACGAAAGGTATTCATTGATTTATTTATTTTTAAATATATTATTGAATTGTTATCTAATCGTTATGTCCGTCCTCAGGTATAGTAAAGTTTGTTTGTAGAGTGATCTCTTTATCCTATGCATTATGCATTTTGATGATATACCAAGAATTCAAAATATTTTAGTATAATTTGTTATATATTATTATATACTTTTTATAATTAATATCTTTTGTTTAAAATAATTATAAAATTCATATTTCAAGATATTTGATCTTTTACTTATTTTTTAAAAATAAAAATATTATAATGTATTTACATGGTAGAAAATACCCTATAAGCATCTTTTAGGGTTTGAATTCAGTACGACAATCCATATTCGTGATAGTGAAATCCAAATTTACAATACATTCATCCATAGTTGTAACATTGCCTTTGACTGTTTCCAAACGTTCTATCATACTACACCAAAACCATAGAACGTTGCATTGGATATCCCACCGATTATTGTCCACCTAGCAGAATACTTTCGCAGATATAGAGACGACGAGTATGATATAAATACCATTCAAAAGTGATATTAACGATGCTGCCCTAAATCCATTTACGAGCCATATTAACGAACATAAATGTCTTCATAGTGGCAGTAAATTGGATTTGAATCTAAGCTTAGCTTGGGTAATCTGGACTGTGTTACCATTTTCCATTGTAAGTAACGAACATAAATGTCTTCAGAGTGGCACTTGATTGGATTTCAATCTAAATTTAGTTTAGGTAATCTGGATTGTGTTATCAATTCTTTTAGATTTAAAAAACAAATATAATTTTTTTTTAAAATAGATAATTATTTGAGGTTGACCATAGAATCATGGGAGACTTATAAAAACTAATTACTCTAATAAAATATTTACATATAAATATTACTTACTAGCACAGTTACATGATTGTGGTTGATGAATTTTGAAAGATTTATTGAAGCAATTGAACTTGAATCAAACTTGATAATCAGGTGTTTTGTACATCGTTGTTAATTAGTTAAATCTTTGTTAATTAAGTAAAAGTGGCAATCACTGATAATGACAGTAAAATATTAATCATTTGAAAAAGTAAACAAAGAAACTTAAGCATTAAAAAATGCAAGTTATGAATATGAACTTTCATTCATTAATTTAGGAGGACAACTAAAAATATACCAGCATCTTCAATTACTAGAAAAAAAAATAGTTTTTATAATTCAAAACTCATTAATTATGTCTATGTTCAATAGATATACCTTTCTGCTTATTATTAGTTTTCTGCTTATTATTAGTTAACAGACGACTTTGAAAGAGCGGAATACTAGTGACAACACAACAGAAAAGTGACATGCCAAAGTTATAAAAGGGAATATTTATGTAAGAGGGAGAGGGACTGCTCATGAAAATGCCAAAGTTGTAAAAGGGAATATTTATGTAGGAGGAAGAGGGGCTGTTCATGCATAGGGAGAGGCTGTCCGGTTCACATGCCGACACTATGGAAGGCAAGAATAAGTTGAGGACCATACCATCTCTCATTCCTTTACACAATAGGTTTGCAGCTACCTAAACATTTCTCTTTTTGCTGACGGATCACCACTAACCCCGCATTGACGGATCACCACTAAACCCGCATTAATGACTAAATGGAAATATGTGAAGCAAATCATGAGCAGTTGTTTGAGGATCTGATTCTCCACAACTACCTGTAATCTCATAGCGACGCTGGGCACTGGTCCACTTCACGGCTAACCATGCCCTGCTCTTAGTCCTTGCAAGCACATATGCATTCTCTGAAATCCCGCTGACAAGTATTGTTTATACGTCATGTTGGAGAAATAAAATTACGTCTAGGCTAGGTTTCAGGTCCCAGCAGAGGGAGGGCGTGCCAGACTACGGCAGCAGGCCGTCCGAGTTTATGCGAGGGACAGCAACGATCGCATTGTTTTGGCTAACCTTTACCGGATTGTAGATTCGGGTCATCGGAGGGCAATTAACAAATGCAACCGTCAACTTTGTTACTGGACCCTCCGATGACCAATACCTACAATCGGGTTACGGTCAGCGCATTGTTTCACCATCCGTTTACCTACACAACGATTCGGCCATGCCTTCCTTCTCTTTGTTTCCCAGTAAAATGGGAGCGAATGTCACAAACCTTCGTTTGCTTAAAAATCACCTCTGCTGTGATTTCGGAAACCTATCTCATATGGATGCATGCAATATCGTAAACCATCATTCAGATTCTCATACGACAAATAGCCATTTCCATACGACAGACTTTCTTTTGAATACGGCAATCAAACCAAATTTACGATACATTCATCCGTATTTATGACATTTCTTTCGAATGTTTCCAAACGTTATATCATACTACACCAAAACCATAGACCATTGCATTCGATATTGCACTGATTATTGTCGACCTAACAAAATACTACTTTCGCGGATATGTAAACGACCAGTATTATAAAAATACTATTCAAAGTTGATAATAAGGATGCTGCCCTGGAAATCCATCTACAATCCATTTTAACGAACAAAAAATTCTCCAAAATAGATGTCCCTGCCTATGGAATCATGGTCAAGCCATCAGAACCAATCAAATTTATAAAAGCTAGTTACTCCAGTGAAGTATTCAGATATAAGTATGATTATTAGTTAGTTGATTACTTTGGAAGAGGGGTTATTGGTAAGTATTGACAATTTTTTAATCATATATTAATTCAAAGTTTATCAAAGATATCACAAATTTTTGTTATTTAAATTGTATTTTTGAATGTATATATGAATTCAACATGAAGCAAAACAGTAAAAAAAAAATATTGTTTTTTTCATCCATCAAAATGCAATGTTGTAAAAGGCAATAACTAGCACAACCACTCAAAACCGTGGCTCATGAACGTCGAAAGGGGCGAATAGAAAATGAAACGCACAGTCAGAAAATGAAACGCACAACCAGAAAATGAGCGTCTATAGCTAGCACAGCTAGCGTGCTAAATCCAAAGTTTAATCATTTAAATGTGGCAATCATATAGTGCTACAGTAATTTCTTAATATGATTAGGTAAATGTTAAAAGGTAAACAGGTTAACGGATGCATTAAAATATACAAGGAAGTTATGAAGAGGAAATCACATTCATTGATTTGGGAGGACGACTAAGAATATGCTAGCATCTTCAATTGTTAGCCATCATATTAGAATTTTAGATTAAAAGATAATTAATTGTGCTCTTTGTCAATAGGTGTACGCCTTTCGACGTAATTATGTAAAAGGGAGAGGGACTGTCCATGCATAGGGAGACTTTGTCCGCGGCACATGCTGACACTATGGCAGGCAAGAATAACGTGAGGACCATCTCTAATTCCTTTACACAATAGAAATTTACCTTTTTGCTGACGGATCACCAGTAACCCCGCATTAACGACTAAATGGAAACATGTGAAACAAACCATGAGCAGCTGTATGAGCATCTGATTCTCAACAACTACCTCGAATTCCATAGCGATGCTGGGCACTAGTCCACTTCACGGCTAACCAAGCCCTGCTCTTAGTGCTTTGCAAGAAGATTTTCTTTCTCTAAAATCCCGCTGACAAGTATTGTTCATACGTCATGTTTGGGCAATAAAATTAGGTCTAGGCTAGGTTTCAGGTCCCAACAGAGGGAGGGAGAACCAGGCCATCCGATTTTCCTCAAGTGACAGAGACAACTGCATTGTTTTGACGTCTGTTTACCTACAAAATGATTCGGCCATGTTTTTCCTTCCCTTTTAACCCCGCAAAATGGGAGTGAGTGTGGAAAACCACACTCATCTCACACACTTCTTTTCACACCATTTCCTCAATTCCCCTTTATGCTTCTACTAGCTTACATCAATAATAAACAGAATTAGATTAGTTACATAACTAATTTTAAACTTGTGAGTTCATAGCAAATTGGCAAATTTGGTTGAACAAACTACCACAAAAAAGGCTCCATTAAATCTTCTCATATCTACTAAATCTGGGAAAATCGCTGGCATATTCAACAATCTCCACCTTGACAACAATTAACCTAATACCTTGCTTCTTTTGTTCATCATCTTTTTTGCAAGCCAAGAGAAGCCAATCACCATCGTAGCTTCTCTAAAAGTACTGGTTTTGTGAACATGTCTGCGTAGTTCTCTTTTGTATGGACTTTCTCAAGAGAGACTCCACATTCATCGATGACCTGTCTTACCAAATGGTACTTGATAGGTATATGTTTTTTTTAACTGTGATAGGATGGATTCTTAGCGAAGTAAATAACACTCTGAGTGTCACAAAGTAACTTTACTTTGTCCTGCATCCTTCCAAACTCACCAAACAAACCTTTCAACCAAACTGCCTCTTTGCAAGCATGTGAAGCAACTACATATTATGCTTCTATAGTGGATAAAGAAATAGTGTTCTGTAGCTTTGACATCCAACTAATAGCCCCACTTGCAAGAGTAAATACATACCCTGAAGTAGACCTTCTCTTGTCCAGATCACCTACAAAATCAGAATCAACATATCCACAGACTAACTCATCACCACTATTATAGGTGATACAGTAATCACTTGTGCCCCTCAGATATCGAAGAATGCATTTCACTGCTGCCCAATGCTCTTTACCTAGATTTGCCATATACCTGCCGACAACCCCAACTACATGTGAAATGTTTGGCCTTGTACTAACCATCACATACATTAGACTTCCTACTGCAATAGCACATGGTATTCGAGACATATATTCATTTTCTTCTTTTGGACTAGGACATAAACTTGAAGAAAGATTAAAATGGGAAGCCAAAGGGACTAAAACTAGTTTCACATCGTTCATACCAAACCTCAAAAGTATCTTCTCAACATACTTTTATTGTGACAACCAAAGCTTACCATTCCTCTTGTCTTTGAATATCTCCATGCCCAAAATCTGCCTTGTTGCTCCTAGCTCTTTCATATCGAACGTCCTAGCCATTTGAGCCTTTAACCTGTTGATTTCAGTTATGCTTTTTCTTGCTAAAAGCATATCATCAACATACAATACTAAGATAATGAATATACCATTATTCAATTTCTTAAAGTAGACACAATGATCACACTCACTCCTTGCATACTTCTAGCTCACCATGAAAGAGTCAAATTTCTTGTACCATTGTCTGGGCAACTGCCTCAGACCATACAATGATTTCTTGAGCCTTCAAACAAATTTCTTGCTGTGATTCTGAATGAACCCTTCAGGTTGTTCCATGTAAATTTCCTCATCCAAATCTCCATGTAAGAAAGTAGTTTTAACATCTAGTTTCTCCAACTACAAATCAAGAAATGCAACTAACGCTAGCACAATTCGAATTGAAATAGTCTTTACAACTAGTGAAAAAATCTCATGAAAATCAATACCTTATTTCTGAGAATACCTTTTGCAGCAAGCCTTGCTTTGTAGCTTTCCACCTTATCATCAACACCCTTCTTCAACTTGTAGACCCACTTGCAACCTACAATTTTTCTGTCTCTTGGAAGTTCTACCAGGTCCCATGTAGCATTCCTCTCTAATGCCTTCATTTCATCCTTCATTTCTTCTTTCCATTTATCATTGTTCGAACCCTTCACAGCTTCCTGATAGAACGAAGGTTCATCATCATTAGTACTTAAAGAAACTGATGAAACAAAATCATCATACCTTCTTGGAGGATTTCTCACTTGTGTAGACCTCCTTAGGGAAGTTTGTGGCTCATCCACAATCTATTGACTGCCATCATCAACCATGTCTTCCTCTGCTGCAGGAGACTCTTCATGAACATCTTCTTAAACTTGTTCATGTTCACCTTCATTGGTTTCAAACTGAATTTGATGATACTTTGGTACTTCTTCCTGTTTCATTTGAACATCTACATTTGATTTGATGAGATATGATTCATCAAATATTACATCTCTGTTAATGGTGATATTGTGGTGATCGGGACTATTTTCGGCATGAAATGAGATCTGAGATATAATAAAGAAATGCACAAAGATATCACATATATTCAATAATATAACATAAATGTATCAGAGATGAAACCATAAACATAGATATACAGTAATACACAATTTCTATTAATGAAATAAATGTATAGAGACTGTAAAAATACAATGTGAAAGACTCGCTAGAATCATCGCAACTTATCTATGAGAAGAGATGTGACGACTACTCACATTCGCAAGAAGATGATTACAATGAGGCTTCGAAGGCCTTTTTAAAATAAATAGGAATGCCAAAAACCCTATACCTCCAAAAACCTAACCCTAGGAGATGAAGCATCAAAAGTCATGTGGGCCCCGTTTGGGTAAGTTAGTACATCAACTTCCTAGGGTCATAACTTTTGCATACGATCTCTGTTTTAGGCGTGTGATAGCTCGTTGGAAAGGTATTGTCGAGGAGGTTAATTTTTGGAGCTCAATCATGCCTTCATATATAATTGAGAACCTCTATCTCAAAAAACCTTCATTTAGGACCTCAAAATGGTCCGAGAAGTTAAAACTTGTTAAAAATAGTAAGTTGCCAAAATTGCCAGAAACCTGTTTTGAGCTAGTCGGAAAAGGTAGGTGGCCACCAAAATCCACCTAGATCACATGAGCAGTAGGAAAACCTGTACCCCTTAATACCATCACCATATCCAACAAAGATAAGCCTTTTTTATTTTGGATCTAATTTAGAACATTGATGTTTCATAATTAGAGCATAGGCATCACAACCAAAAACTTTAAGATTAGAATAATTACAAGGGTGACCTGTCCATACCTCTTCAAGAATTTTGCATTCTATTGTTGTTGATGGTCATCGATTTCCCAGATAACAAGTTGTAGATACAGGTCTTGCCCACAACTCCTGCTGCAAGTTGGCGTTACTGAACATACTCCTTGATCTCTCTAAAAGAGTCGTGTTCATGCATTCAACAACTCCGTTTTGCTGAGGAGTATAGGAAGTGGTTTTATGCCTATTGATCCCAAATTCCTTGCAATAATTCTCAAACTCCATTGACGTAAATTCACCACCATTATCAATTATTAAACATTTAATGGATCTACCAGTGCTCTTGTCCATTAAAGCTCTAAACTGCTTGAAAAATGTAAATACAATAGCCTTACTTTTTAACATAGAGATCCACACCTTCCTAGAGAAATCATATATAAATGTTACAAAATATGATGATCCTCCATATGAAATAGTAGGGGATGGTCCCCAAACATTAGAATGGATATAGTCAAGAATTCCCATACTGGTATGTCTTCCATTTTTAAATTTCTGCCTATTATGTTTTCCATAAATAAAGTGCTTGCATAAATCTAGCTTTAAAGTCTTTAGACTAGGAAGTAACTTGTGATCAATTAATACCTTTAATCCTTGTTCTCTCATATGGTCCAGTCATTGATGCCACAGTAGAACAGAATCACTTTCGTTCTCAGATATCACTGTCGCATGATCTGATTCAGTCCTCCCTTCTAATAGAAACATGCTACCAACCTTCTTTTCTATCATAACCAATAGAATTCCTTTGTAGACCTTCATATATCCACCTTGAAAAATACTCTTATAACCTCCTATGTCTAAGACTCCCAAAGATATTAGGTTCTTCCTAAGCTCAGGTACATGTCTTACATCAGTTAATATTTTAACAGTTCCATCAAACATCTTAATTCGAATGTTACTAATTCCCACAACTTTACACAATATATCATCTCCCATGTAAACTATTCCATCATCTATAGACTGATAAGTAATAAACTAGTGTCTATGAAGACACGTGTGGTTTGAAGCACCCGAATCTAATAACCATTGTTGATCATAAAGCGAACCAATACTAATTGATAAAACTTCATCAATCATACCTGAACCTGTTGTCGAACCTGTTTCGGTTGCATTTGCTTCCTTCGTCTCTTTTAGGGGGACTTATTTGGAGGCTTGTTGTCGCTTCCAACAGTCCTTCTTCAGGTGTCCAGATTTGCGACAAAACCAACACTTAAGCTTTCTCTTTCTACCCTTCGACTTTGACCGAGAGAAATCCCTCTGACCATGTCCTCTTTCTTTAGGTCTGCCTCTGACCACCATCGCCTCAGATGTAGAGTTTTTTGAATTGGATTTCTTCCTTATTTCCTCAGACAGTAAAGCTCCAACAATATCATCAAACTCAATACTTTCTGTTGAACTAAAACTAATAGAGGTAACAAAATGATCTCATGACGTGGGCAAAGAACACAATAATGTATTTGCCTTATCTTCAGATTCGAATTTCACTCCCATGCTAGTCAACTGAACTAAGAGAGTATTAAAAGTATTCAAATGATCAACTATATTCGTACCTTCCTTCGTGGAAAAAATGTACAATTGCCTTTTAAGGAAGATCCTGTTTGTCAAGGATTTCATCATGTACATGATTTCTAGCTTTGACCACAAACCGACTATTGTCTTCTCTGTAACAATGTTGAACTTTGTCGGCCAAACACATGAATATGACACTCAGTGCTCTCGCATCCATCTCATCCCAGTCTTCATCTGTTATGTATGCGGGTTGCTTTGCTTTTCCCAAAAGCGCCTTCACAATGCCTTGTTGCACAAGCAGATCGTGCATCTTAACCTTCTAGATCTGGAAATTATTCTTGCCATTGAACTTCTCAATTTCGAACTTAACACTCTATATCTTTTTTATTAGAGGAAACATAAAGAACAATCACCACTACTTGTAATATCCAAGTCCCTTTCATAAAATATGTGGATGAATAATCTTATGTAGTTTAAAAAAGGAATCCTTAATGTTGAACCAAAGAAAAATTTAAACCATAAAGAATTTAAGAAATATATATTCCTTAAAAAAAAATTTCAATACTCACATACATCCACCTTTAAGTCTCCATCCATTTAATAAATGGTTCCTTTAAAAAAACTATACATATATTTAGTTGTTGTATATTTAATATTAAATTGCAAAGAAACCTTCATCCCTTTCCACTACCATAAAAAACCATACCTTAAATATTTCGAGAAAACATTCATAAGAATATTTTGAAAAGGGAGCGCTCCTTGGATTATTTAAAGGTAGCGCTAGTGCTCCTTGGATTATTCAAGGGGAGCGCTAGGATTGAATTTCAACGCTTCTTGAGAGTGGCTAGGGGTGCGCTAGCGCTCCTTGAGTGTTGATGGGGAGTGTCGACGCTCTGTAGTGGATGAACCGGGTGCGTGTCTTTAGGAAATTAAAAATTTCATAAGTGCGACTGTGCTAACGCTCCTCTAACATTGCATGGGGAATGATGATAATTTTTTTCTCACTCTACTCACTCAATTCACCTTCTTGCAGCATGGATTTCACCTCATGGATCTCCAACGCAGTAGCTCTGATACCACTTGTTGCAATTTGCAAATGTGAAAACAAAAATATCACATAAGACAATCAATAAGAATGTAGACAAGAAACACAACAATTTACGTGGTTCACCCAAATGTTGGGCTACGTCCACCAAGCATAGGTATCAGTTGTCTTATTATTCAGATCAAGGAGATTACAAGAAGCTCACACTCATTTCACACACCCCTCTTCACAACATTTACTCAATTCCCATTTATGCCTCTACGGGCTTACATCAATAATGAGTAGAATTAGATTAGTTACATAACTAATTCTAAATTTGTGCATTCATACCATATTGGCAGATTTGGTTGAACAAACTACCACAAAAAAGGCTCCACTAAATCTGCTCATATCTACTAAATCTGGGAAAATCGTTGGCATATTCAACAAAAATCACCTGTTGTGGTTTCAAAACACTATATCGAATGGATGCATGCAATCTCGTAACCCATCATTCTGATTCTGATACGACAAATAGCCATTTCCATAATACAAAATTTCATTTGACTACGGAAAATCCATATTCATGATAGTGAAATCCAAATTTAAGATACAGTCATCCGTATTTGTGACAATCCCTACGCTTTACAAACGTTATATCATACTACAATACAGACTACAGACCATTACATTGGAAATCCCACCAATTATTGTCCAAGATTTGAGCCTCTAGTTTAAAGTTCTAAGAAATTATACCTTTCTAGAGATATTTTAGGGGAACATTATTTGAGTGATTATTTATGTATAATCCAAGTACACTAAAGAATTTTTAGCATGCTGAATCCATTTCTGCATTCAAAAATGGATTTTAAACAACAAAAAGTACTGAAAAAAATCATTTCCTAGAACAGTTAGACAACTCAACCTACCATCTCAGTCAACTCAACTTACTATTCAATTATTTTAACCATAATTTTTTTTTACTTTTAATTATTATATATATATATAAAGTTAATGTTGAAATATTTACTTGTTAATATTCTTTTTTTTAAATGACAAGTGTTAATTCCATATTAAACATTGAAAGAATTACACATATCTCTCATAGAGAAGTAGAAAGCACCTATGTGGACATAGAAATATTTTATTTATGATCCACATTTAAATTATTTTTTTCTTATTAATTTTCTTTTTAATGACACATGTAAATGCCATAATATTAAGAATTGAAGGAATTATGCATCTCCCTCATGGGAAGTAGAAACCACCTATTAATGAATTTTTTTTTACATTTTGTCTCTTTACTTAAGATGGATATTGAAATATTTTATTTATGTCGACATTGAAATATTTTTTTGTTATTAATAATTTTTTAATGTCACATATCAACTCCATAATGGGCTGTAGAAAGATCCTTTCAACAAAAAAATACTTTTGCAAATAACATTATATAAATACCATTCAAAATTGATAATTAGCTTACATTCCATGAAGAGATCCTTCACACAGAATGATAATGAATCACACCATCGAAATGTTTTAACCATATGATATTATTACTTTCAATATATATATAATTGATAGTACATTCCTTATGCATGAATCCCATTCAAATAATAATCAATTTCATCAAATACCTCAAGAACTACCTATTACATACTAGATCAAAGCAATGAGAACAAAGTGATTTTCCATTAGACAACCTTGACTCAGTAGACCGGCCCACTCATTTTAGCCACATAGAAATGATCGAGGTTGATGAAGAAAATAGGCTATGTGAAGCTCCAAGTCTAAATTCGATGGACTTAGCATACCCAAATCCTCTATTAACAACCACCCATGAGGATGGGGTTTTTTGGTCGGATTAACACACCCAACCTTTTCTTACAACTAAATACAAGGCTAAGGTTATATAAACAATGTAAGGCTAATATAAAAAACGATCTTCATCTAGAGAAAATCCTCGAAACAAAACACAAGAAATATATCATTACGGTACACAAGCCTCAACCTCCAATCTGAATGAAGAACATTGATACCCTAAACATCAAGCAATATCAAACCCCATGCCACCACTACATGAACCCCAAACCAAAATGTCTAAGGATAGACAAGGAAGTAATGAAGGGTTGCTAGAAATCTTGTCGACAACTAATTGAGTGTTGGGCGAGTTTTGAAAGACAAATCACCATATCTGCTAGTATGGTGGCATCAAAACTGCAACAAACACATCCCACAAGATTGTGATAAGGACATTGACACACCTTGGAAGCGGCTCTTGAATTATTCGAACATAGATGATAAAGCAATGGCTAGGGAAACCCTAGCCATGTTGATGAACAACTTCAACTTTTATCAAAAAATAAACATTGGCCAAGTAGTAGGGTTAAATACAAACTCCCATGAAATATGCACCTAAGTAATATAGAGGCCCTCTTTCTTATACATATATATATAGAAATATTTTACTTAACTTGGAAATTTAAATATTTTATTTATGACCCATAATGAATTTTTTTTCTATTGATATTTTTTAAATGCTACTTGTCAACTCCATATTAAGCATTTAATGCATTACACATATCACTCCTAATAAGAAGTGAAAAACACCTATCACCCTAGTAAAAAATCTCTCTCTCTCTCTCTCTAATTATAAACGAAAAAATTTATATATAAATAAAAAGAAAGAGAAGCTTTTGCACATATCTAAGCTAGATGCTAAGAAATTCTATACGAAAATTCTAACTAGTAAAACTAAAGAGAATAATATGATTCCCTTAAAGGAATGGAATTCCTACCTTAAAAATAGTTATGAATCCCCTAATTACATGGACATTGCTCCAAATGTTTCTAGAGACATGATGAAGTTTTTCTTTCGAAGAAAAAGAATTTGGGGTTAAGCAACTAGAAAAGGGGAAAGTTAATGACATCCAAGGATAGCAAGTTGAAATCTTAAAATTTGGAGGGTCTTTCCTCATCCCTCACATACACAAACTCTTCAATTTAGGAATAAAATAGGGATTCCCTAAACCCTGGACACAAATATTCATTGTTTATAATTAGGAGACCATTATGATAAGTCCCATATTAGCCAATCTATACAAGATTATTTTGGAAAAGAAGATTAGTATATGGCTACAAAATTCACGAAAAAAGAGATAAACTTCATGTTGGATTTCGGAGCTATCATTCCATTGTGGAACACCTTGTTATCCTTAGGATCATTATGGAGGAGTGTCACGATAACAAAATTAATATCCTTTGTTATTTCATTGATTTTAGAAAATATTTTGATACACTACCCAAGATGAACCTTTGGAATAGGTTGAAATAGCTAGAAGTCCCTTTTGAGTAGAGGGAGATTGTGGTAAGGCTATATGAGAGCATTATTTTCAAGTTTAGGAACACTAAGTGTTGGTTGGCAGACATAAGATATAATATAGGAGTCAAGCAAGGCTTCGCCTTGTCCTCTACTCCATTGTGAATATGCATAGACAAGTTAGAAAACTATTTGGAAGAAACAGGTTCTGTTGACCCAAGTATCACTAGTATAATCATCATTATTCTTCCTTATGCCAATGATAGTTTTCTTATGGAGAGGAGTCTCTATTATCTTAGAAAGAAACAAAGAATATCCAAGGATTTCTACTGTAGTATAAGTATGATTGTTAACACTAAAAAAATGAAAATTACGATAATTAAATCAAAAATATCACTTACAATAGTTTCATATATGACAACAACAACTTGGAGGAAGTTCCTTCACACAAATATATTTGAATTGATATTCTTCACAAGTTGAAATGGAACTATAGCATTGAGAAAAGGATAAATTGATGGTGGAAATATTATTATGGTCTTGAACACAATTGTAAATCAATGGACCTTTGGATTTGGGATAAGAAGAAACTCCTCTTTGGTACTATACAATCCTCACTATAATTATCATTCTAATTATTTCTTAATCTAGATATGAAACATGGCCAAGGCCAAGTGATGTAAATGTGAATTGTATTTCTGAATTTTAATAAATAAAATGTGATGTGAGTTGTTGGGGGATATGGATAGAGATGGGGGATGATTAATCCAAAAGAGAGGGCAATGTATAGGATTGTGTAAGAGAGGGGTCCAAGGGGGAATTTCCCATGTCTATTAATTCAAACCACTTCGCAAAATGTTTATTGGTATATGAACCTTCTAAGTTCCTGATTGGGTTTTCCCAAAGCATATCATTGATTACATGTAAGAGGATGGGTGTGAGAAGCCACATATGTAATGTCCCCCACCTCTTAGAGAGATGATGAGGAGACTCAGTGGCTTGGGCACCCCCACTAGGTCATAGTCTCACACTCAGCGGGGGAAAGTTAAGAAGTTAAAAGTTGTATTTTTAAGTTGACTTAAGAAAGGAAAAGGATAAAGGAGTAAAACATAACTCAACATAAGAATAGAAGATTAACCCTGGGAGTTAACCTAACTCAACAAATAATTAGAAGGAAAAGTATAAGTAAGAGGTTGGGGCACACCTATTACTCATTCTAGTTTTGTATTAGCATTTTCTATTTCTCTTGAGCATTCAGTTTGGGGGTTTTGTTGTACAAACCCTTGTGAGCAACTCAGTGGTGAAATATCCACTCACCTTGTTCCACATCTTGGTCTCGGGGATGAAAGACTCCTCCACACCATTCTAGTCTTAGCCCATCTCCATCTAGCACTTTAGAAGGTAGCAGGTCGTAATGTTCATGTGCTTCTAGCAAGGGTGCACCATCATCTAGAGGGAGGTTCGATTCATCTTATCCTGAGGGCCTGGGGCCATTTCGACAGTTGGGTTTTGTTTGCAAGGGAAAGACCATCAGTTTGAGGGATTTTCTAAAGGGTTATCATCATTCTACATTTGTCTGCAGATTGGGACGTCTTGGAGCCATAGGGGACGTCATGTGATTAAGTAAAACTTAGATCTAGAGATATTTGCTTGAGATCTGAGCCCGAAACTTCTCTCATGAGATTCTCATAGCCCGATATATATTCTTGGAGAGTTTCAGAGCATTTTGAGGCCTCCTTCATCAGGGCCGAAACAACTAGGGTTTCAGTCATCTAGTGGGGTGCACCATTCAGTGGATAATTCAGATCTACGGGGTTTGAGAGTGGATTTGGGAATTTGGACATCTGGGTTGTCCTTATAGTTGCCCGATCTATCATTTGGCATATTTCTCGGGATGATTGGAAACTTTTGCTAGAAGGGAAAAATTATTGAGGGCTTCAACATTCTAGCAGGACATGGCACTTTCCAGCTTGGAGGTTGAACATTAGTGTGGCTCAGATCTGCTTGATTCAGTCTTCATTGTATATCCAGACTTTGGAGGCTTATTTTGTATTGTCGGGAGCATTTTGTAGCAGCTCATATCTATTGCCTGTACGACCATCTGAGGTTTATGCCAGATCAACCATCTATTGTATTGATCTTACATTGCTCATAATAAAAAGGTCAGATCTTTGCTTGTGCTTCTACATCTTGAATATATTGTGATCTCCATTTGTTGATGAATCTCGTATGCACTTAATAACTCAATAAATTAGTAGTAGTTAGTGATTCCAAGAAATAATTTGGCTTGGGATCATTACAGTGGTATCAGAGCCTCAATTCTCCAAACCTATGGAGAGATCGGTTCATGCAGAAGTACAGGGGAATTGTTATGGGTCGGAGGAAGAAAAACAACAGTGAAACAGAGGCAGAAATGGAAGGGTCAAGAGACGACCATGAGCCTCAGGGCTTGGCTCTCTTAGTAGCTGAATTTGGTAAGTTCTAGCAAAAAATGAACCGCACAGAAAGCACATTGGTCCGGTAGTGTATTAGTATCAGGAAACAAACAGAAGGGGACATGCCGAAATCTCTGAAACCTTGAAGAAAGTTGATGAGAATCTACAGAAAATGAATGAGAACCAAACTAGGATAACTGACCTTATGATGCAAGTAACCCATCGAGGCAAAGATCCTGATACGTATGGGAATAAGGAGGTTGGAGGGTCCGATGGAACCCATGAGGAAGTCAAATATAACCTGGAGAAAGCACCGGGATTTGAAGGAAGTCTTGGAGGTGGCACGTTCCATGGGCAGATGGGTAGCAAGACCAATGATAGGCCATACGTGCTAGTGTTCACAGATGAACCGTTGGGCCAACACTCAGGTAGAAGTGCTAACCCCAGACCATACATGCCCACATTCATAGCTAAGAAAGGGCAGCATGATCAGGTTGAAGATTTTGTGGAACAATTAGCCAGGAGTACTAGGGAATACTATAGCTTGGATATGAAAGTTCAAATATAGATGTCCCTAGACCAGTATTGTCAACTCAGGTTTAGAAACCAGCTTAGGATGAACCACAGGGGAAGTTTTGAGTTTGAGCGAAGGGCAGGGAAGATAGAGATTCCATACTTTGATGGTATAGCTAAGATGACAACACAATCATGGGTGTAGAAGATGGATACTTACCTACAACTTAACCCCATGAGAGAGATGGAGGCCATCAAGTTTTCCACTATGTACTTGGATGGCAAGGCCCATGACTGGTGGTACCATGGTCTCACCACACTCGGCCAAAACCATATTGTATCCTATACAGAATTCACTCAGAGGCTCATTGATAGATTTGATCTAGGAGATTCTGAGTTACATTTCTGGGAGCTCACCCAACTCAAGAAAACAGGTATGGATGAGGCATACATTGATGAGTTCCATAGGTTGGTAGTGATGGTGCAAGATATGTCCCCAACCAGGCTCATGATTCTCTTTACAGAAGGATTGACGGAACCCTTGAAGGGTTAGGTTAAGGCCTTCAAGCCTACCAGCCTACAGGAAGCCATTTGGAAGACAAGGGATCTGGGTCCAGCTGCTAAACCAAAATTCATACCCAGAACACCTCTTAACAATGGTGGAAGAGATCAAAGGCCTCCAATAAATGAGGGAGGATGTGACCCTAAGGGTTATGACAAGTGTCGTGGAAGAATAGATGACAACATCGGGAGGGAACTGAGAAGGAAACAACTCTCCTTCACATGCATGGATCCATGGAATCCCTCACACAAGTGCATGGGACGAGGACAGGTACATTCCATTGAGGTCACTTCAGATGATGAAGAAGAAGATGAGTATGGTCATATACAAAATATGGAGGCCGAAACGTTAGAGGTAGCAGAAGAGGAGGTTCTAGAACTAGACTGTGTGGCTGGAGAGAAGGCTACGTTGGCATCTATCAGTGGGGTACCCAAGTTCAACACCTTCAGGATGAGAGGGGTCTTACAAGGATAGAGAGTGTCGGTTCTGATTGATGGAGGAGCTTCCCACAATTTCATTGATGTAGCATTACTGAAGAGGAGGCACATACCTACATTAGAGTTTGAAGAATTCAAAGTGGAGGTAGTAGGTGGTAGTACTATGCCCTATAACAGATACATACCAGGTATGAAACTCACCTTGGGAAGGCATGAGTTAGTTCAGGATGTGTATGTTATGGATCTCCTCGATACCAACATCATCCTAGGGGTGTAGTGGCTCAACGCTTTAGGACCCATCACCACAAATTAAAAGACCATGGAAATGTCCTCTGTGGAGGAAGGAGGATGAAAGGTTGTGCTCAGAGGCATGAAAGGTAACTCTGCCAGAGTGGTCACAGCCAAGAGGATGAAATCCATCTTCAGAAGGGAAGAAATTGTATACATAACGGAATGTAAGGTCTCAACATGGGTGGATGAGAAGGGAAAGGTGAATTACACACCAGAGATCAAAAGAATCATTGACAAGCACTAGAAAGTGTTTGGGTTGATTCCTCCAGTTGTGCCACCAGAGAGGGGGTTTGAGCACATCATTGAGCTAGAAGCAGGGGCGAAGCCTATTATCACCACACCCTATAGGCATCCCAAGAAGTATAAAGACGAGATAGATAAGGCCATCAAGGAGCTTCTATACATGGGACACATCAAACCAAGTTCAAGCCCATTTTCTTCGTTAGTAGTCATGGTGAAGAAGAAGGATGGAACGATGAGAATGTGCATTGACTTCTGGGCTTTGAATAAAAAGACGATAAAAAATAGGTACCGCATATCCAAGATTGATGAGTGGCTGGATGAGCTGCATGGAGCTATATATTTTACAAAAATTGATCTTTTCTCGGGCTACCATCAAATCAAGATGAGGGAGGAGGACATCTCAAAAACAACCTTTAGGTGTCACTACAACCATTATGAGTTTTTGGTGATGCCCTTTGGGTTAACCAATGCCCCAGCCACATTTCAGTCTTGCATGAACCATGTGTTCAACAAACAACGGAGGAAACACTTGTTGGTATTCTTTGATGACTTGCTCATTTACAACAAAACCTGGGAGGAACACCTTCGACATGTGGACCAAATCCTGTCAATCATAGAAGAACAATCACTATACGCCAAGGAATCCAAGTATGAGTTTGGAATGACAGAAGTGCTTAACTTGGGACACATCATAGGGGAAAAATGGGTACAGGTACACCAGGAGAAAATAACAGCCATTAGGGAATGGCCTACTCCGAAAACACTCACAGAACTGAGGGGATTCCTGGGCCTATGCACATACTATAGGAAATTTTTCAAAGGTTTTTCTCAACTGTGCGCACCCTTGACTGACCTGACCAAAAAGGGGTCCTTCAAATGGAATGACGAGGCCCAAGTCACGACGGAGAAAATGAAAGAGGTCATGAGCACCTACCCAGTTCTAGCTCTTCCGGATTTCGGCATACCCTTCACTTTGGAGTGTGATGCCTTAGAGGAAGGTATAGGGGCCGTGTTGATGAAGAATAGGCATCCCCTTTCCTATGAAAGCCGAAAAATTAGGGGTCCTGAACTACTTTACAACATTTACGACAAAGAAATGCAGGCTATCATGCATGCACTAGCCAAATTCAGGCAATATTTGGTAGGTGCAAGGTTTGTGGTCAAATCATACCATAACAATCTTAAATATCTATTGGAGCAGAAGGATTTGAATGAAAGACAACAAAAATGGGTAAGAAAAATACAAGCCTACGAATTTGACATTGAATTCGTCAAAGGGAAGAACAACGCAGTGGCCGATGCATTATCCAGAAGGCCATCCATTTTTGCCATGTCTGGTATGTCAGTCGACTGGAAGGAACACTTGATAGTGGAGTATGAAAAGGATCAGTTCGCTAGTCAACTGTTGGACGGGAAAATACAGGATGAGAACTTCAGGGTCATAAATGACCTCATCTATTGCAAAGGCTGGACCTTTTTAGTTCCTGGATCAACTCTCAAAGCTAAGATCCTGCATGCATGTCATAACTCACCAGTAGCAGGGCATCAAGGCATCAGTAAGATGTATAGGCAGGTGAGAGAGAGGTTTTCATGGAAAGGACTCAAGGAAGATGTGATGAAGCATGTCAAAGAATGCATTACATTCCAAGAAAACAAGGATGAGCACACACACCCTACAGGACTGTTGCAGCCCCTACCTATTCCAAAACACAAGTGGGAAAGTATATCCATGGATTTCATCACTGGGTTGCCCAGAGCACAGGGGAAAGATTTCATTTTCATGGTGGTAGACAGGTTGACGAAGTTTGCACACTTTTTTCCCATAGCCACAGACTTCAATGCAGCACAGGTGGCCGAATTATTTTTCAGAGAGGTGTTCAGACTACACAACCTACCCAAAACCATCATCAGTGACAGGTACAAGAGATTCATGATGTACGTTTTGGAAGGAGTTGTTCAGATTAGTGGGTACGACATTGACTCCTAGTACTAGCTATCACCCTCAGACGGATGGTCAGACTGAGATAGTCAACAAATGGGTGGAAGGTTACCTCAGAAACTACGTAGCAAGACAACAAAAATCATGGGTCAGATGGTTACATTTGGGAGAATATTGCTACAACACCACCCAACATATGTCCATTGGCATGTCACCCTTCAGAGCTTTGTATAGCTATGATCCTTTATCATTTGTGGAGATTTCATTTGGTGACAGCAGGGCTCCAATGGTACAGGATTGGATACAGCAGAGCCAAGACATTCTCAGGGAATTGAAGGATCATTTACAGAGGGCACAAAACTAGCAAAAGGTCCAAGCAGACAAGCACATAGTTGATCGTACCTTTGAGGTTGGCGATTTAGTCTATTTGAGGTTGCAACCATACAGGCATGCCTCCATTAAAATAAGCGTAGCGGAGAAACTTCAACCACGTTTCTTTGGACCTCACAGAGTCAGCAAGAGGATAAGGGTAGTAGCTTATGAGTTGGAGCTTCCAGAGGGTAGAAACATTCACAACATCTTCCATGTCTCGTGCCTTAAGAAAGCCCTCGGTCAACACGTCAAGCCTATTGAGGCATTGCCTCCCATGGATGAGGAGGGAAAACTTGTTTTGATTCCAGAGGAGGTGTTAGAAGTCAGAGAGAAGAGGCTTTGAAACCGAAGAATCAAAGAGTATCTGATCAAGTGGAAGGATTTACCCATTGAGGATGCCACTTGGGAGTAGGATCACGTGGTTAGAGAAGAAGGTTTGGAATTTCCTGAGGACAAGCAATTTCAAGCAGGGGAGACTGTAACATCCCCCACCTGTTAGAGAGGTGATGACGAGACTCAGTGGCCTGGGCACCCCCACTAGGTCATAGTCTCACACTGAGCGGGAGAAATTCAAGAAGTTAAAAGTTATAATTTTAAGTTGACTTAAGAAAGGAAAAGGATAAAGGAGTAAAAGATAACTCAACGGAAGAATAGAAGATTAACCCTAGGAGTTAACCTAACTCAACAAATAATTAGAAGGAAAAGTATAAGTAAGAGGTTGGGGCGCACCTATTACTCATTTTGGTTTTGGATTAGCATTTGCTATTGCTCTTGAGAATTCAATTTGGGGGTTTTGCTGTACAAACCCTTGTGAGCAACTCAGTGGTGAAATATCCACTCACCTTGTTCCACAGCTTGGTATCGGGTATGAAAGACTCCTCCACACCATTCTAGTCTCAGCCCATCTCCATCTAGCGCTTCAGAAGGTAGCAGGTTGTATTGTTCTTGTGTTTCCAGCAAGGGCGCAGCATCATCTAGAGGGAGGTTCGATCCAGCTTATCTTGAGGGCCTTGGGCCATTCCGATAGCTGGGTTTTGTTTGCAGAGGCAGGACCATCAGTTTGAGGGATTTTCTAGAGGGTTATCATCATTCTACATTTGTCTGCAGATTGGGACGTCTTGGATCCATAGGGGACGTCCTGTGATTCAGTAAAACTCAGATCTAGAGAGATCTGCTTGAGATATGAGCCTGAAAATTCTCCCACGGGATTCTCATAGCCCAATCTATATTCTTGGAGAGTTTCAGAGCATTTGGAGGCCTCCTTCATCAGGGCTGAACCAGCTAGGGTTTCAGTCATCCAGTGAGGCACACCATTCAGTGGAGAATTCAGATCTATGGGGTTTGAGAGTGGATTTGTGAATTTGGACATCTGGGTTGTCCTTACAGTTGCCCGATCTATCATTTGGCATATTTCTCGGGATGATTGGACACTTTTGGTAGAAGGGCAGAATTATTGAGGGCTTCAACATTCTAGCAGGACGTGACACTTTCCACCTTGGAGGTTGAACATTAGTATAACTCAGATCTCCTTGATTCAGTCTTCATTGTATATCCAGCCTTTGGAGGCTTATTTTGTATTGTCGGGATCATTTTGTAGCAGCTCATATCTATTGCTTGTACAAATGTAACGTCCCCTTCGTTATGTCTATGAATAGCGAAGTTCAATAGAAAATTTTTT
>ML791965.1:153113-170233 GCA_009831015.1 Picea engelmannii
TAGCAATAGTAAAACATCCTGTCATCAATCATGACGCATCATCATCAAGGTTAAGTGGTTCATCATCATAAAAATCCAGATCACTTGCGAGCAAGTGTCCGCAAAGAATAAGTTTTGTCAGTGCGCCAGAGCGGGATGTTACAACAACCATCTGAGGTTTATGCCAGATCGACCATCTATTGTATTGATCTTACATTGCTCATAATAAAAAGGTCAGATCTTTGTTTGTGCTTCTACATCTTGAATATATTGTGATCTCCATGTCTTGATGAATCTCGTATGCATTTAATAGCTCAATAAATTAGTAGTAGTTAATGATTCCAAGAAAGAATTTGTCTTGGGATCATTACAACATCCCATAGTTATTGGGAGAATGGAGATGAAGTAAAATCAACATGGCAAGTGTGGTAGTCAAATTGCTTGGGGAAAGGAGAGGAAATTTGTATGGGTAGAATAAACATATTTAGGATAGTCATGTTTAGCATGAACACCAAGTAGATAAAATGGAAGAAGAGTATTAGAGCTCGAGAAACCATGGAGGAAAAATTATGGAGCGTATTTGGAGTAGACGACTTAAGATCCAGGCTATCAAGCCACAAAAGTGAACTCATGTGTGAGTTGTGATGTAAGAACAAGTGATTGTTGTTGTTTTCTTGGTAGTTTTCCTATCATTCAGCTCCCTTGAGTTCTGAGTACTGAGTTTCCTAGTTACCTGGGCCAAAGAGACCCTAATAAAGGAATGAGATTCCTGATGGAATAAGAGTAGTGAAGGGGTACATTCCGTGGGTTGAGTAAGTTGAGAGGAAGATAGATGGTGCAAAATCGAGATAAATGTAGGATAATATGAGTGGGTTGTTGGAGTTTTTGAGTTGTGAGTGGACAATTAGAAACCACATTCTTTTTTGGATTACTAGCCCCATCCTAAGGGTGACTTGTTTTTGAGATATTGAACAACAAATATATGGTAGGGTGAAATGTCCATCCCATGTAGCTGGTCGCACAACCAATTTAAAATATAAGTGTTTTATATGTTTTATGTGTTATATTTACGAGCTTAATGGTTGTGCATTCACTCTGGGTTTAATAATGATTTATATGCTATTATGTTTGTGTTATTTAAAATGCATTCATGTCAATTTTAGCATGGTGTATATACATTTAATTAATGGTATAAGACAATAGTAAAATATGTGCTCAATTTGTAGCTGATAAGCTAAACAAAATTAGTTAGCAAAAATATTTTTATTTATGAGTATTTGTGCATGTAATTGACCTCCACAGAGTTGGGGAACGTTATAAATACTTTCATCACTCTTGTTATTTTATATGGATGTGAAGTTTTGAGATGTGGTATCTCTACAAAATAATGAAGAAACATAGAGTAGGTACAAAAGAATTTTATAACTTGTAATCTCAAAATAAAAGACACGACACCCTATCATATCCTCCTCATAGAAGTTATCATTTTCCCCATTCAGAGAACAAGTATGATAACGTAACTAATGTATAAGAACAAGTTAAACAACATGTTATACAAAAGGATTTCCATAATTGTTTCAAACTCCAACCAAAACTGCCTTCGACTCAAGTGGGAATTACATAAAGATGTCCAGTCTTGGATAAGTCATTGGAAAGTAAAGGAAAATATAATTCTACAAAATAAGGATACTATTAGATTTATTATTACATCTAAATTTAAGAAGAACTTGTGGTGAAATAAATAATTAGAGGGTAAAAAAAAATTAAGATAAGATAAAGAGGTGATCAACCCTAATCTAGAAGATCAAAAATATCTCTTTGTTTTGAATAACTTGTAAAGAAAAAATCGACATTTTTAACATAAGAACAAATTCTGACAAGCTCCATGGTGAAGCTTGGCATTGGAGAATTGCAAAATGTCTTATGATGAAAGAAACTGTCATCTTTGTGACACTAATAGGGTTGAAGTTGAAACGTCATTTCTCTTAGAATATTCGATGTATGCCCAAATCAAATATCAATTTCAAAACATGTGTCACACTACCATCCTTCCAAGCCTTCTAACCCAACAAAATTGTGGTGATCTTGGAACACTTATTTTAATTCTTTTCGAGCACATAAATAAAATTCTAAAGAAATCCAAGTAATTCGTTACCTTCTTAAGGTATGATAGACCAAATTATAAAGAAATCGAAATAATTCCTTACCATATTAAGGTCTAATTTACAAAATTACAAAGAAATCCAAGTAAGTCCTTACCCTCTTAAGGTATGATAAACCAAATTCTAAAGAAATCCAAGTAATTCCTTACATTATTAAGGTCTTATATACCAAGTTGGGTGTTAGCGAACGTTATTTTTCATCATCATCACCATCATCATTACACACATAGACACATAAACACACATACCCACACACACACATACAAAATTGATATAAAATTATTTTATTTAAGGTTGATACTAAAATATTCTATTCGACATTGAAATGTTTTTTTTGTTATTAATCTTACAGATATATGTCTCTCTCTATATAATGTTGAATACAAAATTAATTTACACGTTTCAACTCCATATTGAAGGAAATACACATCTCTCTCATATTGAGATGAAGATTTTTTTCTTCTTCCTTTTTCCTTGAAAGGGTAATAAAATCTATTATAACTTTGTTAATAAGCAATGAGAACAATGTTGACTAATAGTTTGCAAGGAGCATATTTTCCTTTTACGAGATGTCTCTATGTCTTGAGCCATTAACAGATTTCCTTAAATTTTAGAAAGAAGAACTCTTATCTAATGTAAACTAATTTTAAGTCTTAACAACAAATCAAAAAGCAATTTCAGCCAAAATAATATTTAAAAAATAAAATCAATATCCTCTCTCAACATCAACGTTTAGTAAAATCTTATAATTTCTCATAACATCTAACTTAAAACATTTATATTATTTTTATATAATATATTTTTTATTTGGAGAATAAATATCAAGTTTTTGCAAATTGGTTTTTTATGTTAGAATTTAATTATGGAAAAAATTGTTCTATGCGGGCTATGTGGTATTGTTTATCTATCTCCGTAAAACTTGCGAATAAACATTAATATTGGATAGAAATTGCATGCTTATTCATGAAGGTTTTATTGTAAATGAGCATTGTGGTAAGTTGTCCCATAGTTACAATCCAATAAAGCTATACGGGAATAAAAAATCATGTGTATGTTTCCCTTTATAAGTTTATTTTTACGTTGGAAAAAGAAGGTTAACATTAATTAATTTTGTCAATATTTTTATATATGTTTTATGTTCATTAATAAATTACAAATTAAAATAAAAAATTAATTTATTTAAAAGTAAATTTGGTGAATAGGAAATGTATTTGTCTTAATCAATTATTTTATTGTAAAATGGAAATCAAATTAATATGAATATATTTTATATTTAAAATTTTGAAAAACATATTATTTAATAATTTAATTAATACCAATCTATTTACTAAATTGCTATACATAATATATAAAATATCTCAAACAATTGTATACATTATCGAAAGTGTATTGAATAAATGATGATGATCATGACATATGATAGATATAATAAAATATTTATAACACATTAATAGTGGGAGGATAACAATCAGTCATCTCAATCTATCTGAGTATAAATTTCATGGGTACTCATTGTTTTTAAAATCAACCGGAGTATAAATTTGATGGGAACTCGTTGTTTATTTTTTTTTGTAAATAAAAATGGGGGATGATTCTTATTATTGTGTTGTTATGATACAAAAAAGCCACATGTCATCAATTTGCCACTTGTTCTGCCAAATTAGCGGAAACCAGAACATGTCGTAGTCTGTTATACTTTTAGTCAAAAAATCTATTCGCCATCTTCCCTGCCAATTAGAAACCGGAGCAGGTGGAGAATTCTTGTTCTTACATTTTTGTTCTAGGAATCTAAAGAAGACAAGCAACTGGAAAAATAAAACAAGACAGTAAATCTACAACTTCCCAGTACAGAGAGATGGGAAAGATTTGTGCAAAGTACGAGTTACAAAGAACTAGAGACTAATCATTGGCACCTGGGGGTATGTCGTCCGGAGCTTCGGTAAGAGGGCCCTCACTGGGTTGGAGCACGAAGGGATTTGCACAGGTCAGGCAACACTATTTTTCTCGTGCATTCAAGAATGCGTCCAATAAAGTGTCGATCCGTTGAATTATGAGGGTGTTTCGATGGAGCTGGTCTCCCATGTGGCCCTTGAGGTCAAAGATGAGCTCAAGTTGCTCCGAGATGAAGAGAGGTGGCAGAGTTGGGTTGAACTCAGGAATTACAGTTAGCGGCGGAGGCACCAAGAATGGGTGGTTCTCCTGCAGGGTTCCCATGTCTCCTTCCTTGAACACCTTTGTCTCTTCTTCCACTTTGTTGGAACCTTGTGGGGGAATTACTCCTTGACTATGTGGGTGGTTCCTTCCATGGCAGCCTGGGCACTTGTGCTAGTTGTATTGATGCAGGGGAACTATAAGTCGTCCAATACCGCGAAGAGGAGTGATTCCGGTAGAACCTAGATAGGTTCCTCCAGAATTTCCTCCTCGACGTAGGACATTGGTGGTGTTCGTGGCTTCTCCAAGCACTATGTCCTGATAATCAACAAGGTCATTTCCATATACTGCAATCATCTCTGGTGGGAGGCATACTTTTACCAAGCTGGTTTGTGCATCGACCTACCCCTCTCCCTCGTCATGGCTAAGAATATGCGGAATTAATGCCATGATAACCCACTCTGTAGTAGTCCCTTTCTCAAAGAAAGCAGGGTGGCAGAGCCCGAACGAGAAGTAATGCCAACCCATGCCAAGCAGGAGAGATAACCCCTGGGCAGACATGACCGTTGTATGCTCCCACCTCTTGCAATTATTCCTTAGAGCCGACATTAACCAAACTCGAGGAAACTATCCTCCCATTCTCTGCAGACAATAATGGGCATCCTCCATTCAATACTGAGGTGAAGGGCGATGATCGACCATATTTATGGCTAGAGTCCTAGGGGGGATGCTTGGCTACCCATCGCTACGTGAAACTCCATCTGAGACATGGACATACATTGTTTTTAAAATTTCCCTTCGCACCATGGATGATTTTAAGGATGAAAATTTATTTTAAAATGTGGAAACCTTGGCGAATCTTACTAATCCTTCATATGCCATGTATAAATGTTTGGCGATATTTTTGTAAAAATATTCAAATTTCTAAGGATTTTATATAGTTTTTATAAAATTTTGGCGATTTTTAAGGTAAAATAATTTTATCCTATAGAATTTGGGCGAATCATTTTTAAAATAATGAATCTTGTTTTTGGAAAANAAATTTCTAAGGATTTTATATAGTTTTTATAAAATTTTGGCGATTTTTAAGGTAAAATAATTTTATCCTATAGAATTTGGGCGAATCATTTTTAAAATAATGAATCTTGTTTTTGGAAAAACCATGGAAAATTAGCCCATGAGTGAAATTTATCCCCTAAAATCATCCCTGCTTCGCACGCTTTAAATTTATTTTTTTCTGTCATTTAAATAATATGTATTATATGTTTTTTTTTAACTTTTGTCATAAATACAAGGACAACTTTTGTTATTTTTTATTTACATTTTTAAATAGAAACTATAAATGTTTATTCTTAGTATCAAGATTATGGAATACATTGAAAACACAGGTGGGAAGGTATTTAAATGTGGATTCTCAAAAACCAAATATAATGACAAAATAAGTGTGGAAGAAGGTGTTTTCTAGCTTCATCTGAACAAAGACAATTTACATCACTGTAATTGCAATTTAATATTAATAAGTCTTACTTATATGGAAAGTTGCATGAAGATTTGGGGCACACCTTCACTCCTCTCAACCTTCACTTTTCAACTTGCAGGATATGATACGATACAATTTCCAAAGAATTCTCACTTGTGAGCATGCAGGTGTTGCACATCCTATGATATAACATTTGTAACTTATGCAATGTGCTATGCATGAAACTTCCAAGTTGAAACCTCCATCTTCTATAGAATTCGTAATATATAGGAGATTTTTTTTATTGTTGATTTCAAAAATTAAGTGAACGTCATTAATGATGTGTAAATATAATTTTTTTGAGTATTGGACGATTAAAATGATAGATATGATAAAATATTTATAGCACATTAAGAGTGGGAGGATAACAATCATTCATCCCAACCACTCACAATAAATCTATTTTACAGTGGTATAATTATTACATTTATACGATGTTTATTAATTTTATTTTTTAATTATAAAATAAGTGATTGAGATCATGAGTTTCCAAAAATTATATAGAAATTATAAAATAATTGTATTGTAAATGTTTTTGAAGTTTTTAAATGTTATTTTTTTTAATTTAATTTAATTTTAAAACTTACTCCATCCCAATGATGATGATGATGGTTAACGTCCACTAAGACCAAACTTGGTCTATATGACCTTAATAAAAGTAAGAGATTACTTAGATTTATTTTAAATGTTGTTTCGATGTTTGAAATGAATTAAGAGAGGCATTCTAAGATCACTAAAGTTTTGATTACTTAAAAGGTTTGGAAGGTCGCTATTGTGACAAATATTTTTAAATTGAGATCTAATTTGGGTGTACACAAGGAACTCTAGGAGAAATTGTTTTTCATCTTCAACCCTCTTGGTGTCACAAAGGTGACAAATTCTTTCCTTTCATGGTGTTTTGGGGATTTCCCAACACCCACTTTCACTATGATACTCCTGAGAATTAGTTATTATTTTAGAAATATTGATTATCTTCTTTACTTTAGTCAAAACAAAGAGATAATGTTGATCTTCGAGATTAGGGTTAACAACCTTCTGATAATATCTTAATTTTCTTTTATCCTCTAATTCTTGATCACACCATAGATTCTCCTTAAATTTATCTTGTACAATATTTTTAATTTGATCAGTATTCTACATAATAGTTTTTTCTTTTATTCCCCGACAAGTCATCCAAGACTTGGCATCATTATGCCATCCCAACTTGAGACACTAGTGATTTAGGCTAGAGTCTGAAGCAATTTTACGAAGCCTCTTATCATCCATGTTGTTTATCTTTTTCTTGTGAATTAATTACCTAATCATAGTTGTGCTCTCAATTCAGGAAAGGATCACTTATATGAGGAGGATAAGATACAGTGTATTTCCTTTAATTTTTAGATTATAAATTATGAATTCTTTTGGATCCTCTCTATCCTTCTCCATAGATCTTGAGATATACTTCATCCCCAAAATTCACATCAATATAAGATACTAGTAGTGGTAAGAGTCTCAAACAGTATATTTTTCTTATCTCATAGCTAAATGCATGCTAATTTACAATTATTTTCAATCCCATAATAATATTTCCACCGTCCATTTATCCTTTTCTCAATGTTATAGTTCCAATCGATCTTTTGATGAATCTCAATTCCAAGATACTTGTACAAAGGAACTTCTTCCAATATATTATTGTCATATACAAAAATATCGTAGGTGATCTTGTTGGATCTAATGATCACAACCTTTGTTGTGTCAGTTTTCGCAGGCATACATGTGCTAGATCATAACTCCTCGGGGATTATAAGTTTCTTACTAATGCCATAGGAGTTCCTTTCCATAAGAAAAATATCATAGGCATAGAGAAGAAATACAATTACTATACTAGCAGGAGTTGGTCCAACACAATGTGCAACTTCTAAACAATCTTCTAACTTATCAATGTAATTGCCAAAAAGGGTAGGGGATAGGGGAGAACCAAGTGTTTGACTCCTATATTGTTTTTATTTTATTCTGAACTACCCTCAGTACTCCTAAACTTGGAAATAGTGTTATCGTACAACCTTACCACAATATCTCGCATCCCAGAGGGAAATTTTGTCTCTTCATGCCTATTCCAAAGGTTGGTCCTAAGCATAGTGTCAAAAGCATTCCTAGTGTCAACAAAAAAACAAAAGAGATTGGTTTTATTATTGAGACACTCCTATGAAATGATCTTAAGAATGATAAGGTGGTCCATAGTTGAATGATAACCTCTACAACTAGCCTCACCTTTAACATTGCTTTAATATAATTATTTATATATCATATTTTTTTAAATAAAAAGAAAGTTTGTATTTCTATATATAAACCAAAAAATTATATCCAAATCGAGGAGGTTCTTCCAAAATAGAAACCAGATCCCTCGACCGACAATAGATATACAAGAGTATTTTTATTCCACATTTGTTAAGACTAGACTTCAGGAGAGAGTATCAATCGTTCTTCAAACTAGATAAACCTATAGGTATATAATCAAAGAACATATCAAACTATTTTTCTTTATATATATAAACATATATATTAAATAGAAAGAAAAATAAACTAGCATGAAAAACGATACCCTGGATTTCTCTAGAGTCTTGTGAGGTCTCTCTAGCTTGGTGATTTCCCCAAAATCACTTTATTCCTCCTCATCTACTATCGGGATAGGGTGGTATCTTGAGCTAGGAGGGATAATTTCCCTTGGAGTTCCCTAGGTATTCTCCTTATTCTTCTCATTTGGAGTAACTCTAAAATTAATGTTGAATTGAGACCTGCAAAAGATATCGAATTTCCCCTCCAACATTTTAAGTACCTGCAGAGTAGCATTGTTTTCATTTTTTACTTTCTCCACCACCTCAGAAACCATGGTATTTACTATTCAATAAGTCTCTACCAACTTCAAATACTTTGTTTCCTAAGTTCTGGAATACTATGGATCGTCCAACCACCCGTTAACTTCTTTTACTATGGCTAATTTTGATATGTTATGTCGTTGGATTCTAATTGCTTCCTCTAACTTCACAATTGTTTTCTTTTCCTAGTTTGAGCATAAATATTTGAATCTAGACCTGGACAACTAGGCATCCTTTTCATACTTAGTATGATTGAGCAATCCCTGGGAGGAGGATCCCTCTTTCTTCTTTCCATTGTATCGGCTTCCTTGCATTCCTCACCTAGCCATACTTTTTCTCCTTACTAGCTTTGTCTTTGCTAGATTATTACCCACTCCCTTCCAACCTTTCTTCCTAGTTGAATTCTGATTTTGGATCATCCATGGGAACTTACGCACCCACATATTCGAAGCACACTAGACCTTCCACTGAAAATTCCTACCACCCTGACTTTGGCGATTTCCCTCCTGATGATTTTAAGAGGGAGAGAGAAAAAAAACCTTCTCAATGTCCTTCTACACCTAGACACAATCAAGGATCCCTTAAGTCTCTGGACTGATCCTCTACCTTAAATTGCAGTGGTATGGAAATATATATATCAGAAATAAAATATATCAATAGCTTCAAACTTAACCATCAAAAATCATGTACAAGGTATCATAAATAAAGCTAGCAATGACTAGTCAAACTTCCAATGTTTAAAGCAAGACTTTGGTGGATTTAAGCGTTGTTTATTATGTGTTATAAATAAGTTATTATCAAATCCATATGGATTTAGAAAACAATTTCTACAACATCAAGATCTAGCCTCATAAATGAACAAGTAAGCCACGCAAAAATTATCCAATAACTAGTATAACAATTACCAAGGTTTACAAGTGAATTTCAATAGTAGAATAGTTAGCAAATATTGAAATAATATGTTTTTTATATACCCCTAATGGTTGTATCATTAATTTGTAATAACAAAGCGAATTACTTGGATAAATAAGATTCCCTTATGGCACACGAATTCTTGCAACATATGTAATCAATTCCAGTTTAGACAATTGCAATATCTCAACAATTCATGTATACCAATGCAATGATTTTATATCTCCAATGAAAATTAGACTAGTGAAAAATGAATTGGAGCTATGGAGTCTCTTGTGTAAGATCTAGTTTTGTTACTTCTCTATGGGTGTAATCCTTTTTACCCCTAGAGAAAAAAAAAAACTAGCAAGGTAAATCTAGGAGGGTGTAATTCTTTTTACTATTCCTAGCAATCTTTACAAAGTTGATTATTCAATGATAAAAAAGTACACTTGATGGAGGGTGTATGACCTTTATACTCCAATGTTTTAGAGAAATTTAGCTTGAAACAAGAAGGAAAGCACAATTAATGCAGAAATTCCATACCAATTCCAACAAAAAGCATGAAGAAACCCTTTCTTATCAAGCATATTCCACGAAAATTACCAAGAACAACAATCCAAGACATAACACCTTAGCCTCCTTCACCAAAAAACAAAAACTAGCATCCAAATAGCACGAGAGAGAGAGAGAGAGAGAGAGAGAGAGAGAGAGAGAGAGAGAGAGAGAGATGTGATTTTCCCAAGTATGGTTAAAATTTCAGCCAACAAGTATGTAATTCTCATGTGAGTTATGTCAAAATGAAAGTGACAAGACCTTTATTTATACAAGCTCTTGTAAAACCAATTTGTCCACTTTATCTAATTAGGGAGGTCGACCCTTTATTTTTCCTTTACAACTTTAAAATCAAAATTACAAAAATAAAATCCCCTTTTAGGGGTGATGTAAGGTCTCTAACATAGACATTTTGGCCTAGGATGAATATCATTGGTCATCCTAAGGCCATAAAAACAACCATCAAATGCTCTAGTTCCTGCCAAATGTCTCTCTCTCCATGGAACCAAGCCACATAATCATCAACCTTGAGGAAACCCATCAAAACCCTAATCCCATGTGACGTCTAAGGCATAGAAGGTGACATTTTGGTCCTTCCAAGGAAAACATTAGGGTGTAAGGGATGAAAAATTCTCATCCCATGGTGTACAAGTGACTCCAAAGGAAACATTACTCTTTCCTTGTGTCTAAGGAGAGGGGAGGGAATCATCCAACATGTGGTCTTCATGCCCCAATGAATGTCCAGGAAACCTTGTGCCTCCATGATAAGACTTCCACCTAGAAAGGCCTTGCAAAGACAAAGAGATTCACCTTCCAATGGTTGACAAGTCACAAGTATGATGCCAAGTAAGACATATCTAATAAAATAACCATCCAAACATGTGCATCAAATCCCCCCTTTTCAAAATAATTAAATTCTCAAATACCTTATACAACTTGTCAAATTTATGTATGGGAGGGATGTCATGGTGCCCTATTGGGTGAATCATTCCCCAATTCTATGAGTGTTTCCCAAGAAGACCCTCTCTAAGTCATGCAAAAGCGTATGAGGTGGATGGGGGTGTAACTTTTAGGAATGGGGTTTCTTGACATACAAGGGATCATATTGTCTCATTTATGGGTGCCTTAGTTGAGGGCTAGCTACTTCCTTTTCCTTCTTTTTTTTTAAGCATATTTTTCCAAGCCATATATTAGTCATCCATTTTGCATTTGTTTCCAAGTTGAGGATAGTAAGGGGCACTAAAAGGAAATCCATATCCCACATATGCTCTACCTTAGTTTCCATGATTTTCCAGGTTGAATACAACAAGAGGCACTAAAAAGAAATTCATATCCCACATACGCTCTACCCTAGAAAACATCATTGATAATTAGTTATTTATTGTATGGGTCCCTCATTTTTTTGAGAGGTGCTTCATTGCTCTCAAGATCCTTGGGTGATATTTTATTGAATGATGTTTTTGTCGGTGCACCTCCAAGCCTAGTGGCCCCTTCTTCCCATGAAATTAGGTACATGCCCTTCTTGGGCCAATAAGCCCGAAAACCTAAAATACAGAGAAACAAAGGAAAATAAGTAATGGAGAGTGGCAAGTATGAGAGGGAATGGTACAATGAATATTCAAGGAGATCCCGTAGAAGTAATGCTATTCTTTAGGGTGACCCACTTGATAGGAGAACATGTCAACCACCAAGGTGAAATGAGGAAAAATTCATAATTTCCATGAAAAAAATTTCAAAATCAAGAAAGGACCTTTTGCTACGTGTCAAATGATTCATTTATTGGAATGACACTTACCACAACACCAGACCTATTACCTCATGGAGAAAGACATGTTATCCTCTACGAGCCAATCTAGGTATGGTGAATGTTGCTACCATTGATTGGATGGTGATGTTTGCTATGATAGGGGCCCCTACCTGCTCATGTGTGTCTCGGTACTCCATGTATGCAATGTGTGGGCATCAAAACATAATCTCCTTAGTTATCCCTTTGAATGGGGAATAAAAAGGCTTCGAGCATGTTATCTTCTAGGAGGTTCCAACACACTTCTCTTCAATAGTCAGGGCTCCCTCTTCTGACATACTCCACAAATCCTTTTTTAGGCTCGTGAGTGAATTCTCAATGCACCTAGGATTGAATTGTCTCTCTACGCAACATCTTGTCACAGATAAAACTCAGTATTGAATGAAACCCATGCGATCGTAAAAGGATCCATCCATAAAGTATTACTAATATAATGTAACAACACCCATTAAATATTTATCCATGGATATACATGAGTTACTCTGTCTGCAGCAGTGCCAAGCTCCAACACACATGCAACTCGATACACACTTTCAAATTCCTACGTTTTTTGGGAAAATGAATGGCAAGACTGTTGACTCTTGGCTTCAAAGTATTTCCACATACTTCAATAAATGTTTTGAGATAATGAAAGAAACAAAATTTATGATCACCAGTATTCAATTGCAAGGCATTATGTAGGCTTGGTTGGACACTCTGCTGGAGAATGTTTCCTTGGTAATTCTAACGCAGTCGATCCAATGAAACCAAACATCAAGACATGGGATGGATTTTTTCATGCGCTCAAACAACACTTCTATCCCTTGGGATATCAATATAACCTCCTCTCCACATGGTTGCATCTCTGACAACTCTCCAATTAGTATGTTTAAGGACACATCGATTTCTTTTGCAAACTACGCATCTAACTACACATCACAGATACAAAATATTTATTAATTGTAAAGTTTAATTATGGTTTATTATTAATTATCCATCCTGAAGTGGATTTGTTCAAAAGTCCTTCCTTGGACAAGGATTTCCTTCGCGCCTTCTCTGTGGAACATAAAGTAGTACCTATAATGTGTTTTCCTCAAGCTCACGATGCTCCTTCACATACTGGTAATTCACCTACCACCCCCTCCTCTAGATTTTCATCCTCACCTGCCTCATCTCGTAATGCGCCTTGGTGTTCATTTAATAAAACCAATTTGCATTCTTCTATAGATTTTTACGTACTTCAGAATTTGTGCACCAACAAAACATTATTTGTAGAGGTCGCTAGTGATAATACCTAAGGCCATTCAATGTAATGTGTATTAGGTCCACAATATTATTAAACAAGGCCCACTATGTTAGTTATATATATTAGTAGGAACATAATAAATGTAAGAGGACTTACTAGAAGGTTCTACTTTCAGAAGGTTCCTCCTCTAGAATGTTTTTATGTGGTTGGTAGAACTATATAAATGGGTTCAAGCAATGTAATAGGGAAAAGAAGAAGAATAATTGTTGTATTTGGAGCATGTATCTGATTAGGACGTTTCCCCCTCAAAGAAGCAAGTGAGAGGAGAGGATCCCTTCCATAATAGGATACATTATATGATGTTTCCCTTCCTCAAGGATTTTCTATAATAATAAAGATTGGGTTTTCTATATATATATATATTGGATATTTTGTGGTGATTGTATTTTCATAACTTTAGTACTTAACTATTGGTATTAAAGTACTTTCTTCGCCCACAAAAAGGGGATTTTTTTTTCTATTTTTGAAGATTTTGTCGTGAAATGATAGAAAAATAATGTAGATTTATGTGTAATTTGTAGAATATGGTTGTATATATGATTTCTTATTGAAAAAAGAAACAACTTAAAAAACAATCATTCGAAACAGAGTCTAAGAAGTAAAGTTATGGACATTTTAAAAAAATTCTATTTTTCAGGGTTTTTCCACAAACGACTCTGTGATTTTATTGATTTATGTAGAAGTCGTGGACAATTTTTCCGAAACTAAGTACAAATATGATTTCATCTCACAATTTCACAAAATTTCAAAAAACAAACCATCCCAATCAGAGCTTCGGAAGTAAAGATATCACTGATTTAAAATCAACCATTTTCTAGGTTTTTTGTGATGGCGACGAGACTATAGAGCTCCTAAATTTTCACAGGGTGTTCAAATAGCTACCAGATCATACCCATTGGATAGATAATTTTAAGAGATTTATTTTGGTATATTATATTTCATGTTTCCAATGCATATTCGACTCCTCAATGAACTTCAATGAAAGTTGGCAGACTTCCAGGAAGACATCAAGACAATATTTCACCTGGCGGAGCAAAAGAGGTCTATTCTGGAGGCCATCAATGATGAATACACTCAAGAGATATATGCTTGGTATCATTATGAGGATGAAAGTGATGATTGGTATATAAATAGTAGTCATTTCTTATATGACAACTTCCATATTTTATTTGATGACTCTACTCCACCTTATATTTTATTTGGAGATTTTTTTTTTTTTTTTTTAACAAAAACATAAATAAGATTTATATATATAAGGTACGACCGAGGTATCTAGCATACAAAAAAAGGGGGTTGAGACGAGAGTCAAGGAGCCATTATCCTAATTACAATATTATTCTATTAAAAGTTGTTCCCTAGAAACTAAGACTTCTTATTTAATTAGGACTTGCTAGTCTAGCTACTGCTTGCAACCTACACCATGGCTTTTCACTAGATACAAAGATTGACTAGAAACATTGCTTACTTCTTCATTTTATCTGTTGTAGGATATGGATTGTCTTTGTTATGCTTCTCCAGTGGGATGTTCAGATTAGGGAGGGTCGGGGCTACTCTGATCTCCCCTTCATCGCCTTCAAATTTTTTTCTTTGTCCTTCCACCTCCTACACTCTGTTTCCTTTTTCTCTCTCTAAATTTTCCCATTGGCTTCTCAAAAAGTCCACTTCGTCTTGTATTTGACTGATCAATGCACAATGATTTGAGAGTGTTTCCAGGGTGAAGTTTAGGGTGGAATTGTGGGAGTCTAGGCGCATCACTAGGTATTGGGTGGTGAGGAAGTTATCTCCCACCGTTTCATCCTCTCTTTCTTCCTGGTTTCAACGATGATCCATTCTTATTGTGAATTTGGTGACCGGTTGAAATATAGAATTCTTGTTTTCTACGCTAACCCTTCTTGTTCCTTGATGTTGTTGTAAGTTCAACATGGAGTGTCGCTTTGTCCTGTTCCTCTAGGTTGTTCACAGTTGATGGCTTCCCTTGCTACAATATTATTCCCTTCCTCTGACTGTCCCACAAACCTGAGAGGTGGCTCTCTCTAAGTCTTTACTTGTCTTCCTATATGTAATTTCCTGAATAGAAGGGATAGAGTGATTCCTGTAACAAGCCAAATTGAATGCTATGGTTTTCCTTCTATATGTTACTAAATAACAAGTCAGGCTCTGTTTTTGCTGGAATTCCAATATGGTATCCTTCCTATCTCATGCAAGGTGACTGTTTTGTGGCTTTAGGTGTTGCCAAATTATGTTCCACACGCCCTGGATTCTCATTTCTGTCTTGTCCCTGATTGGTTGCGCGAGTGTACTTGATGAGAGAATGTGGGGATCACTCAGTGTTGATGATCTCGCTTACATGTTCCCACAAGGGATTTGCCTATTTCTTCGTATGTGAGCCAAATATGTCTTAATCCAAGTGCCATGGATGTTGTTTTTGGATTTTCCTTTGTATCCTGTTTTCCCATGATTTTCAGGGGCTATCCCATGTCGATTTCCGCGCTGGAGTGCTTGGTGCTTGCGTCCTCTTTCCATGAGTTGTATCAATAGATTACGGGGGGACGAGAAGTGTGGACCTTCCATTGATTTCCAAATTGCCATTACCTTTGTCGTTTTCCTTGTTTTCCCGATCATCATCTTTCCCGTTGTTGACATGACGGGTGTGGTAGAAATAGATGTTCATTTCTTTTATGGTGTTTCTGATTCTTTCTATGATCCTTTTAAGTACAAAATTGTTTGGATTATTGTTCTGGACGAGATAACTAATGATTAATTTGGAATCTCCTATGACAGTTAATTTCTTTATATGATGACCTTTTGCGATTTGTATGCCTTTAAGGAGTGCATATGCCTCTGTCATGTTATTCATGCTTAAGCCTAGGTTCCAAGAATATGTATCCATCATTTTACCTCTAGGGCTACTGAGAGCCCCTCCCGCACCTGCCTCCCCTGGGTTCCGTTTGGATGCACCATCAAAACTAAGAACATGATTTTTTTGTGTTCTTAACCAGATGGCGAACTCATGTGTATTATACTGAAGCTTCGAGCATGGTACTTTTTTTATCTGTTCAGAAACGGTAAGGTCGTGGAGATTAAACTTATTTAGCCAGGTTGCTTTCTCTATTCTCATCGAATCTACTGCCATGGTGAGTTTATTTTTGCATGTTTGACGCAACTGCTTGAGGAGGGATGATCTTTTCTTTGAATATTATTTTGTTTCTTTCTATCCATATTTTCCAATAGACGAATTTGATGGAAGCCTTCTAAACGCTGCTGAAATCTTGTTTCCCCTGTAACTTTCCTTTATATTGTTTCACCCATTTGTCTATAAGACTTCTTTTATTTGTTGGCTTAACCACGAAAGAGATTAATTCCTTGTACACACTATTCATCACTTGTTTTGTGAAACTGTAATGTAGAAACAAGTGATCTAATATTTATGGGCTGTTATTGCACACTGCACATCTGAACGGTCCCAAAAAACCCCTTTTGATTAGATTTTCCCCTATTAAAATTTTATTGTGGTCTAGTTGCCAACAAAAAATATTGATTTTTGGGAGGCTGTTTGAGTTGCATAATTCTTTCCAGATAGTCGATTTGGGTGGAATGTCATTGTCTTCAAGGAGCTTCTTGTAGCCTAATTTTACTGTGTATCCCTCTTTCCCCCAGCTTCTGTCATCCTGCTTAATTAGATGAATTGGTGCAAAGCCTGAGATTTTTTGAAGGAGATGGTTGGCTTCTTCTATCAATTGAGGGGGAACTTCCCCCAAATTACAACTATCCTAGCTTCCATATGAGTGCCAGCTTGATATGTCAAAGAGGGTGTTCTTTCATGTCATTGTTAACCATTGCTTCAGCTGGGTTAAAGCGGGGATTTTTGATAGAGTCCCACTTTCAGAGTAGCTATCCTCAAAAATATTTATTTTTTTCC